>WNWK01003014.1:142500-147500 GCA_009830355.1 Cherax destructor
AATTGGTATCTCATCTAACACACAGAAGGACCGTCATTCGATCCCCGGCATGGTTGGAAATGTAAAGCATATTTCCTTACACCTGTTGTCCCTGTTCACCTAGCAGTAAGTAGGTACCTGGGTGTTAGTAGACTGGTGTGGGTAGCATCCTGGGGGTGGGGGAGGGTTCAAGGACCCCAGTGGAAATAAGCCAGTCAGGCTTTGGTGAGTTACCCTGGGTTACTAACTTCCTCCTGGAGTCTACCTGCAGGGGGTCAACGCCCTCGCGGCCCGGTCCCAGACCAGGCCTCCCGGTGGACGGCCTGATCAACCAGGTTGTCGGTGCTAGCCGCTCGAAGACCAACGTATGCACCATTGCACGGATAATCAGGTACTGACTTAGGGAACGTGTTAATCTCACTCTTGAAACAAAGTCAGAGTTGTGTTGGTAATCCCTCCTGTGTATATTACCTGGAGTATACCTGGAGAGAGTTCCAGGGGTCAACGCCCCTGCGGCCCGGTCTGTGACCAGGCCTCATGTTGGACCAAAGCCTGATCAACCAGGCTGTTACTGCTGGCCGCACGCAGTCCAACGTACGAACCACAGCCTGGCTGGTCAGGTACCGACTTTAGGTGCCTGTCCAGTGCCTGCTTGAAGACAGCCAGGGGTTTGTTGGTAATCCCCCTGATGTATGCTGGGAGGCAGTTGAACAATCTTGGGCCCCTGACACTTATTGTGTTGTCTCTCAACGTGCTAGTGGTACCCCTGCTCTTCATTGGGGGGATGTTACATCACCTGCCGAGTCTTTTGCTTTCGTAGGGAGTGACTCTCGTGTGCAAGTTTCGTACTAATCCCTCTAGGATTTTCCAAGAGTATATAATAATGTATCTCTCCCGCCTGCGTTCCAGGGAGTACAGGTTTAGAAACTTCAGGCGTTTCCAGTAATTGAGGTGGTTTATTGTAGTTATGCGTGCCGTGAAGGTACTGAAAAGTTTTGGTCCCTTCAAGCTTATTGAGTTTTCTCTTGATGTACTCGTTGCACCTTTGCTTTTCACTGAAGGTATTTGCCACAGTCTGCTGAGCCTTTTGCTTTCATGGGGAATAATATGTATATGAAGATTGGGTATCAGTCCCTCTAGAATTTTCCAGGTGTAGATTATAATTTATCTTTCTCGCCTACGTTCCAAGGAGTACAGATCGTGGGACTTTTTTTTATTCAGGGTTTTACAAGGTTAGGTTAAGGATTCCTAATTTTATTTACAAGTTAAGAGCTGTTACCCACATTACCTCATCTGAAAGCCTTTTTATTGTTATGAAGCAAATATGAGACAGGATGGAGTTGGAGCCATCTGTGGGCCATAAATTTAATTTGATTAACTAACTTATTTCGTTTATATCATTATGCTGTACGAACATGGTACAGACTCGAGTGTTCCTAGTAATTTAGATGCTTGACTGAATCTATACGAGCAGTGAAAGTTCCCTGCACATTCTCCAGGTCTGCAATTTCGCCAGACTTGAACGAAACTGTTAGTTTGCAGCAGCACTCCAGCCTAGAGAGAACAAGTTACTTGAAGAGTGTCATCACTGGCTGGACATCTCTTGTTATGAAGATTCTAGTTATCCAGCCCAATAATTTTCCTTCCGGTTGTGATAATGACTCTTTTGTTATCCCTGAAACTGAAATCATCTGACATGATCACTCTCAGGTCTCTCACATTAGTCTTCTCCCTCAATTTAGCGATTCGAGTTTGTCTCAAACTCCGTCCCAGTCCTTATTTCCCCAGTCTCTCCATAGCTAAGTGAAACGTGTCCTCAGTAAACATCATATTGTTGTCAGAGACCCACTGGAAGACTGTTACTATCAGCTTGGATGTTTAATGTGTCTTCAGTGTCCTCAGTGTCCTCAGTGTCTTCAGTGTCCTCAGTGTCCTCAGTGTCCTCAGTGTCCTCAGTGTCCTCAGTGTCTTCAGTGTCTTCAGTGTCTTCAGTGTCTTCAGTGTCTTCAGTGTTCTCAGTGTCCTCAGTGTCCTCAGTGTCCTCAGTGTCTTCAGTGTCCTCAGTGTCCTCAGTGTCTTCAGTGTCCTCAGTGTCTTCAGTGTCTTCAGTGTCCTCAGTGTCTTCAGTGTCCTCAGTGTCCTCAGTGTCTTCAGTGTCCTCAGTGTCCTCAGTGTCTTCAGTGTCCTCAGTGTCCTCAGTGTCTTCAGTGTCTTCAGTGTCCTCAGTGTCTTCAGTGTCTTCAGTGTCCTCAGTGTCTTCAGTGTCCTCAGTGTCCTCAGTGTCCTCAGTGTCCTCAGTGTCTTCAGTGTCTTCAGTGTCTTCAGTGTCCTCAGTGTCCTCAGTGTCTTCAGTGTCTTCAGTGTCCTCAGTGTCCTCAGTGTCCTCAGTGTCCTCAGTGTCCTCAGTGTCTTCAGTGTCTTCAGTGTCCTCAGTGTCCTCAGTGTCTTCAGTGTCCTCAGTGTCCTCAGTGTCCTCAGTGTCCTCAGTGTCCTCAGTGTCTTCAGTGTCCTCAGTGTCTTCAGTGTCTTCAGTGTCCTCAGTGTCCTCAGTGTCTTCAGTGTCTTCAGTGTCCTCAGTGTCTTCAGTGTCTTCAGTGTCCTCAGTGTCTTCAGTGTCTTCAGTGTCCTCAGTGTCTTCAGTGTCCTCAGTGTCTTCAGTGTCTTCAGTGTCCTCAGTGTCCTCAGTGTCTTCAGTGTCCTCAGTGTCTTCAGTGTCTTCAGTGTCCTCAGTGTCCTCAGTGTCTTCAGTGTCTTCAGTGTCTTCAGTGTCCTCAGTGTCCTCAGTGTCCTCAGTGTCTTCAGTGTCCTCAGTGTCCTCAGTGTCCTCAGTGTCTTCAGTGTCTTCAGTGTCCTCAGTGTCCTCAGTGTCTTCAGTGTCTTCAGTGTCCTCAGTGTCTTCAGTGTCCTCAGTGTCTTCAGTGTCTTCAGTGTCCTCAGTGTCTTCAGTGTCCTCAGTGTCTTCAGTGTCTTCAGTGTCCTCAGTGTCCTCAGTGTCTTCAGTGTCCTCAGTGTCTTCAGTGTCTTCAGTGTCCTCAGTGTCCTCAGTGTCTTCAGTGTCTTCAGTGTCTTCAGTGTCTTCAGTGTCCTCAGTGTCTTCAGTGTCCTCAGTGTCTTCAGTGTCTTCAGTGTCTTCAGTGTCCTCAGTGTCCTCAGTGTCTTCAGTGTCCTCAGTGTCCTCAGTGTCTTCAGTGTCCTCAGTGTCTTCAGTGTCCTCAGTGTCCTCAGTGTCCTCAGTGTCTTCAGTGTCCTCAGTGTCTTCAGTGTCTTCAGTGTCCTCAGTGTCCTCAGTGTCCTCAGTGTCTTCAGTGTCTTCAGTGTCCTCAGTGTCTTCAGTGTCTTCAGTGTCCTCAGTGTCCTCAGTGTCCTCAGTGTCTTCAGTGTCCTCAGTGTCTTCAGTGTCCTCAGTGTCTTCAGTGTCCTCAGTGTCCTCAGTGTCCTCAGTGTCTTCTGTGTCCTCAGTGTCTTTAGAGTCCTCAGTGTCTTCAGTGTCTTCAGTGTCCTCAGTGTCTTCAGTGTCTTCAGTGTCCTCAGTGTCCTCAGTGTCTTCAGTGTCCTCAGTGTCCTCAGTGTCTTCAGTGTCGTCAGTGTCTTCAGTGTCTTCAGTGTCCTCAGTGTCCTCAGTGTCTTCAGTGTCCTCAGTGTCCTCAGTGTCCTCAGTGTCTTCAGTGTCCTCAGTGTCTTCAGTGTCCTCAGTGTCTTCAGTGTCCTCAGTGTCCTCAGTGTCTTCAGTGTCCTCAGTGTCTTCAGTGTCCTCAGTGTCTTCAGTGTCCTCAGTGTCTTCTGTGTCCTCAGTGTCTTTAGAGTCCTCAGTGTCCTCAGTGTCTTTAGAGTCCTCAGTGTCTTTAGAGTCCTCAGTGTCTTCAGTGGATGCCATTTGATGAGACATTAGCAAAATATTAACACACACACACACACACAGTAGCGGCCAGTGAAGAGGCGGGGCCAGGAGCTATGACTCGACCCCTGCAACCACAACTAGGTGAGTACACACACACACACACACACACACAGCGACAATATGAAAATGATATAGCATCAAAAGTCAAGTCTGACCCGAAGCTGTTGTATAGCCACATCAGGAGGAAAACAACAGTCAAGGACCAGGTAATCAGGCTGAGAAAGGAAGGTGGGGAGTTCACAATAAACGACCAAGAGGTATGTGAGGAGCTCAACATGAGATTTAAAGAAGTATTTACACAGGAGACAGGTAGGACTCCAGGAATTCAGAATAGGGAGGTATACCAACAAGGGCTGGATGAAATACACACAACCGAGGAGGAGGTGAAGAAGCTGCTATGTGAACTCGATACCTCAAAAGCGGTGGGACCGGACAACATTTCTCCGTGGGTCCTTAGAGAGGGAGCAGAGATGTTGTGTGTGCCACTAACACAAATCTTCAACACATCCATTGAAACTGGGCAACTACCTGAGGCGTGGAAGATGGCAAATGTAGTCCCAATTTTTAAGAAAGGAGACAGACACGAGGCATTAAACTACAGACCTGTGTCACTGACGTGTATAGTATGCAAAGTCATGGAGAAGATCATCAGGAGGAGAGTGGTGGAGCACCTAGAAAGACACAAGCTTATAAACGACAACCAGCACGGTTTCAGGGAAGGAAAATCCTGTGTCACAAACCTACTGGAGTTTTATGACAAGGTAACAGAAGTAAGACACGAGAGAGAGGTGGATAGACTGCATTTTTTGGACTGCAAGAAGGCGTTCGACACAGTTCCTCACAAGAGGTTAATGCAAAAGCTAGAGGAACAGGCACACGTAACAGGAAAAGCACTGCAATGGATCAGAGAATATCTGACAGGGAGGCAACAACGAGTCATGGTACGTGACGAGATGTCAGAGTGGGCACCTGTGACGAGTGGAGTTCCACAATGGTCAGTCCTAGGACCTGTACTGTTTTGGTATATGTGAATGACACAACGGAAGGGATAGACTCAGAAGTGTCCCTGTTTGCAGATGATGTGAAGTTAATGAGAAGAATCAAATCAGTCGAGGATCAGGCA
>WNWK01003014.1:155000-183977 GCA_009830355.1 Cherax destructor
GGTGTGTGTGTGTCCCCTTTGTTTATTTGAATCCTGTTTCAGGGACTAATATGTTCGCCTATCAATATCACATGATGTTATCTTGCATTATTTTTTACGGGGTGGACCGATAAGCCAGTGGAAGGCCTCGGTCATATGGCCATAACCTCCAGTTAGTGGGTCATCATGCGACTAAGACCCGCGTCAAGAAACACTTGTCTTGTTTCCTGACGTTTGAAGTATTACCAATACATTACAGAGGTTGGTTTGCTAAATTTAAAGTCTAACAACTGCACGAGGGTCATTAAGGCTGTGTGTAACAAGCTGACCACCAATCAACAGTACTTAACGCCCTCAAATAGGAATTAAACTCTCCATGGACACATACACTGAGAGATATACACCCCTCGGTGTATATAATTCTTAGTTTTAGAATATAATTTGAAATTCTGATATGTAGTGAATAATTTTATTCCAATAAAGGCGTGAGGTGATGTGTTTATGTTTGTGAGGTGTAAGCGACCCACCAGCAGTACCATGGCAGACTCCATGAAGCACCTCAACCACCTCCACAACCTTGTTTTGAGTTGATAAATGAGACATTTGTGCAACATTTGGAAATCTTTATTGTGGAAACGTTTCACCACGCAGTGGCTTTTTCAGTGCAGAGTTTAAGGTAATCAGTCCCTCAGCCTGGAGTCGATGTGTCCACCTTGTCACATATATGGTCACTCAGAGATGACCATGCCATAACATTCCTTTGCACAAGATTACACAAATTCAAAGTTGGTGAACTTTCCCCAAAGATCGTGATAGGTATACTAGATAAACATGACTTTTTCTTTTCTCTTAATAATCATAGAGACTAAGGTAGCAGCTTCAAAACTTCTTACCAGTACAATGTTGTAACTAAATTTCACTAATACAAAATGAACCCAGTGGCAATAAGTCATTTTGACCTTACTAGGTTAGCCTTTAAATCTACATAATGTATTATTTATGCGCCTATAACATCTATGTACTCTCAAGACCATCGCAACTTTTTCACATGTTGGTTAATTGGGTTTATAGCCTATAGACTTTTCAAAGGATCATGCAGGCTGCAAGTCACCTGTTTCCACTGGTCGAGAATATTATTATCCCATATATAGGAATTGATATAAATCTCAGTGTATATATACTGACTTGACATACACCTCTCGGTGTATATATCCTTGTATGTTATGTATGCAAAGCCTAAATAATAAAAACCTTACTATTTATTCCATTAATATGCCAACAACATTGCAAATTGTAAAGGAAAATTGGCTTGCAATACAGCAAGTTGTATTTAGCCTTTTCTTTATTATTTTACTAGTGTTATTTATGAAGATTCTATACATATATACGACTGGCATTCTTTATTATATGCTTTATAAATAAAACATCTCTCAATTCTAGGGAATTGGATCTGTGCTCCAGTTCCCTGAATTAGTCTGAATGCCATCTATTCCTCACCCCCCCCACAGGCGTTGTATAATCCCTATCGGTTTAGCGCTCCTTCATAATAATATAAATGAAATAACTACAAATATTCAGGTGTTTACTGTTTTCTACACGTCGTGTAGTGATGTCATTGGCTAAAGAAAATAGTTCCTGTGTGTTGAGGAGGGTGTCTTGATGTCGGTAAAGGGCTTTTGATTCAATGAATTGACGCTTCTCTCCCCATCATTAGATCAAACTTGATTAGTTTCCATTTCCCTGGCGCTGTATGATCCCCGGAACCCTCTCCAGGTATACTCCAGGTATGATAATGTCAGGTCAGTAACAGCTCAGTTACTTGCTTTTCTAACAATGTTAAGTTTTACTTTTTAATTGAAATCGCCTTTAAAAATCTCTGGTTTCGTTCACTGAAGACATATGACTTTAGATTTCCTGACATTAAACGTTACTCTTATTATTGATGGTATACAATACTGACACGTTCATAAACAAGGCATATTAGAAGGATTTTGATATCTTTGTTGCCGAAACATTTCGCCTACACAATAGGCTTCTTCAGTTGAATATATAACTGAAAACAGTAGAATTAATTTTGACGTGATGAGTCCGCCACCTATCTAGGGTGAAGGACTATCACTTTAAAACTACTACCACTATTTCCATTGCTGTATGCGACTGAAGAAGCTTGTGCAGGACAAACATTTCGGCAATAAATACTCAAGTACTGTACATGTGTCTTATTCACAAACAAGTTAATCCCACTTAAATTATAATCCCCACATGATTACATTTTCGTATATATACTCCTTATAGATTGGCCCTAAAATGTCCTGTGGCTGCTTGCTAAGTTTAAGGGGGCGACAGCGTGTATAAACAGTTTATTTTAATCCTTATTTTAGGTATTAAAGTATTATTGACTTGATGAACAAGTTGCAGCCTTAATGACCCTTGTGCAGTCTATCGATAGGCTTTAAATAACCCCATTTTGATTAGAATTGATGACCTTCAAGAAACTGCAACCACCTTTATACCACCACACAACGATACGCTAATTCCTAAAATATGGATTTATGTAAACTCTGAAAGGCACACACCTCCCGGTGTACACTATGACATCTACACACCTCCCAGCGTATATACTGATATACACACCTCTCGGTGTATATTACACATCTCTCAGGAGGGATGTTAAATGTTGCAGTTTTATAACTGTAGTGTAAGCGCGCCTCTGGCAAGACAGTGATGGAGTGAGTGATGATGAAAGTTTTTCTTTTTCGGGCCACCCTGCCTTGGTGGGAAACGGCCGATGTGTAAATAATAAAAAAATAAAAACAGGGTTGACTCAGTCTTCATATAATTATTTTCTTATGAAGCAGTTCAAGTATTCCCCGACATACATAACCAATCCACTTTATTTCCCGATGATTCTATCAGTACACACACAACCCGCATATAGAAGAGAGGAACTTACGACGACGTTTCGGTCCGACTTGGACCATTTACAAAGGCACACTAACTTTTTTTTGTTAGTGTGCCTTTGTAAATGGTCCAAGTGGGACCGAAACGTCGTGGTAAGCTCCTCTCTTCTATATGCGGGTTATTTGTGTATTGTTCCAGTCACGGTATTGTGCCTTTTTGTGTTATTCTATCAGTGTGGATTAGTTTGTTCCCCAGCGTGTGGTACTGAGCAGGTATATCTCAACTCCACATAAACGAGGCCTCAGTCATTGCAACAGTGTTTCTGCTTTCTGTGCATGCAATCAGTCTTAGTTCGTTTATTTTATTTCCTACGCTCTGTTTACTCGTGAAATTGAGCTTGAGGAAGTTTTGTCTTGCGTTCTTCCATTTATCTTTGTTTTAAAACCCTTCATTTGTTCTTTTTTTTTTAACTATCTTATGTCTTCCTGTTTTTTATTCTAATTTTTGTAAAGTATTTTCTGTTTTTTAATACTTTATATACATTTCTCAATTTTCCAATGCATATTCAGACTAATTTAAGTTTAATAATAATAATAATAATAATAATAATAATAATAATAATAATAATAACAATTAATAATAATAATAATAATATTGTTTTATTATTATTATTATTGAAGGTTAAGCGTGACGTCAACTTGTAGGCGTCTTATTAATTTTTGGGTGCGAGGTGACAGGATAATCAAGTCTGTTCTGAGGGCTAGAAGAGCAGTTGCTACATGAAGTTGCTTGATCATGAGGCCAACGACACCACTGGTCGGGGTCTTATGAAAAACACCCGTGTCCAGTACTCTCCTTGACGAATGCAATAACAACAACACCCTGAAAAGCTCACTCAGGAAAGTTTGGCGGTTCTACAGAGCTCTTGGACGCTGGACATGTCTCCTTACACCTGTTCCTCTTGTTCGCCTACTAGTGAGTAGGTACCTTGGTATTAACCGAATGTTGTGGGTTGCATGGTGGGGAAAAAAAGACCAAATGATATCAATGGAAATAAGCCAGTGATTAGGTTTTCTGGGTTATCCCTGGTTACTAATTCCAAGAATGAAGTCTTCGTCTCTTTCAGTTTGACCTAAGATGGAGAGCCCAAAGGACTTAGAGCTTTATAGAGAAAAAATAATTCCATTTATAAACCACTGGATCTGCAGGTGGGGGTGGTAGTGGAGATACAGGTGGGGTGGTAGTGGAGATGCAGGTGGTGGTAATGGTGCACAGATGATGATGATAGCGACCTGGTGGGCGGAAGAGGCTGGCTGGGAGTAACAACATGACCATGGTCACTATCACCAGCCACGGCCTGAATACACAAGGCTGTGCGGCCAAGCTGCACAAACTGACATGTGGGGCAACCCTCGGGGGGAAAATAAGTTATCAACCCCCCCTCCCCCACATACGCCGGGTAAATATCGCCCAGAGATCAACTGAGTATTACATGTTGTCTGAAGAAACACTGATTCACCACCTCATTATCCACTGCATCGATGTTTTTACTCTCGGCCCAATTATACTTTTTTATAAATTATCTAAGTAGGCTTTATTCAGCTTAAATATACAGATTACTGATCCAAATGGCCTAGTGCCGATAATATTGAGGAAAAGAAGCATATTGTAGATGTTTTCACACTGGCCAATTACGCTTTTTTTTATTTAAAATACGTAAGTAGGCTTTATTCAGCTTAAATATACAGATTACTGATCCAAATGGCCTAGTGCCGATAATATTAAGGAAAAAGAAACACTGCAGAAGGTATCACTGTGTAGAACATTATCAAGCTCTACACAGAGAGAAACGTTTTGTCTCGGTAAAAACTTGGTTTGCAATCTGTCTTTCCCTCAAGGGAGGTTCCTTGATGCTGGTGAGGGGCTCTTGATCAGCGGAATTGGACCTGTGCTTCCAATTCCTTGAATCGAGCCTGAATGCCTCCCATTATTCCCCCCCCCCCGAGTGTTGTATGACCCCTACGGGTTTAGAGCTCCCTATGAATGTAGTAGTAGTAATAATAATAATAATAATAATGCAACCTGTCCTTTCTTCTAGACATGTTATTGTATTCACGGAGATGCGATAAACCAGTAAGTCATGCAGCTCGTGGGGAAGAGAAGGGATGGGAGTAATCTGGTTTTATCAGAGGAAGATGCCTCTAATTCCTTAGATCAAAAGCTCTTTACCAGCACGTGAAGATTATTGTTATGTAAACTTGCGATTAATATTATTATTACCTACCTACTTGGAGTCTACCTGGAGGGTATTCCGGGGGTCAACGCCCCCGCGGCCCGCTCCACGACCAGGTCTCCCCATGGATTAGGGCCTGATCAACCAAACTGTTATTATTACTAAGGAGTATAATTCCAGTCCCTTGCATGAAGCGCCTTTCACTGGTTTTTTATATAAATTCTTGAATGATCTATAGATGTTTTATAAACAGTTGTTATAAATATATGCAGTGTATTAAATTTATGATTATTAGACATCTGTATCTGACCCATAAGGGTTTAGTGCTTTTGCATATAATAATTAATAAAATTTATAGAATGTGATTAATTATATATAATAATAGTAATATCTTATTTCTACAAGTACAAGGTATAGAGGCCTAGCTGAAAGCCTCTTGTTATGCAGAGCATTTCGGGCAAATTAGGTTAGTTTTGTCCCAGGATGCAACCCACACCAGTCGACTAACACCCAGGTACCCATTATTACTGATGGGTGAATATGGACAACCGGTGTAAGGAAACACGCCCAATGTTTCAACCCTTTGCCGGTAAACGAACCCGGACCCTCACCGTGTGAAGCGAGAGCTTTCGCCACCAGGCCACGGTCCACCGTATTTAATCTAGCTTGACCAACCAAAGCCCTTCAGCATTTGTTAGGTCAAAGGTCAACAAGGCTATTACGAACACGTAGCTGGCTGTGATCGAGGTAGGTGACGGGTTTAACGGAACATTAGTGAGTTTTACTGAAGGGAGAGAGAGAGAGCAGGGTTTTAGGGGGAGTGGAGCTTTTGGGAGAGAAAGAGAGCAACATTGTAGGGGGATGCTATGCTGTTTTAGGGAGCAGGATGTGGGGTTTTAGGGAGGAGAGAGGGATTTTAAGAGGATAGGGAAGGGAGTTTTAGGGAGTGAGAAGTGGGTGGTTGTCAGTGGGTGGTGGTAGCCTGCTGAACAAGCAATATGATGTTGGTACAGCGATACTAGGGTCTCCCCCCCCCCACACACGGGCGGCTTCACACCCCCACTATAACTCTTCCATCTGTCTCTCCTACAAACTTACTGGGCTCTCCTACTGTGTACTGAGGGGGAGAGTGATGAAGAGAGGGGCAGGAAGTGGACACGTGCCTTTGGGGGTGATTATGTGTTTTACAGCCCAAGCACGCTTCTCTTGTTTTTATACTGTTTTTCTTCTTCTGTTTAATGCAGTTCTTCCTATCTTTATTTAACACGGTTTGTTTTTGTACACAGGGTTCGTTCTTTCTTTTACACGGCTTTTTACACAGGGTTCTCTCTTTTAACACTTTTTTTTACATAGGGTTCTCTCTCTTTAACATTTTTTTTTAAACAGGGTTCTCTCTCTTTAACACGGTTTTTTTTTTACACAAGTCTCTCTTTCTCTCCCGCCCTCCCTTGGATTTTCACCAAAAAGTATTTTTATTTTCTCTTCGTCCAGTTTCTTGAGAACTTCACTCGTCTCAACTGAGCGAGATGGCGCAGTAGTTGCTCCTAAGATCACACAGCTGGCACTGTATAACTCACGGAGGATTTTTTTTTTTAGTAAAATGCTTTTTTTTGTGTGGTGGTAACACTGTGCTTTGCGAGGCAACACTGCATCCTACAGGGGTAAAAGGGATCAAACTCCTTCATCTCTCGATTGATCACTTCACAGCTTCTTAAAAAATCCACTTAATCAGTACTTTAAATATTATGGGAATTATGATGATGGGAAATTTTTTATACAGATATGTGAGGAATGTAATTAATCATTACAATACTAATGAAGGTACGAGGAATACGAAATTACTAGTCTAGTACTACTTAGACTATGAGGGACGAATGATATTTGGTGGCTATTATAATACACTATAGGAAATGAAAATGCAAAGTATACTTTTAAAAGATATACAGTTAGTTAGTCAATTATAATTCATGTATATACATATATGTCGTGCCGAATAGGTAAAATTGGTCAATTAGCAAGAACTCATTTAAAATTAAGTCCTTTCTAAAATTTTCTCTTATACGTTTAAAGATATATATATATTTTTTAATTTATGTTAATGTAAAAATTAATAATTTTTTACCAAAAGAACCTTAGAAAACTTACCTAACCTTATCATAACAAGCGCAATTTAATTTAGCCTAATCCAACTAAATATATTTTAGATAAGTTTACAATAATTTAATAATAAACAAACACAATGAAATATATTTTTTTTTCGTTAGGTTCAGAATTATTGCATACACAAATTTTCGCTTGCCTTTTTAAGCAAGAAGTACGTTGCAATTTAAGCCAAAATCGCAAGCAGTGGAACCTCTGGTCACGAACGCTTCCGAACACGAACAAATCGGTTCACGACCAAAAAATTCGCCAAATTTTTGCATCAGATCCCGAACACATAATCAGGTGCCGAACAAACACAGCCGCGCCAATTTTCACATTCTGCACCATTTTTTTCTGCACGCGCCAATTTTCCCCACTTCCTGTAATTACGATCTTGATAAATTCGGATAAGTAATGTTTTATCAGCAGGTAGTTGCGAAACAGCTTGCCAGTGCCAGTACCCGGCTAGGGCTTACCATTTATGATTTTTGGTAAATATTTTTTTTCTCAGTTTGTTGGGCTATCTTATTGAAACTTAGGCAATGTATGATGGAAAGATGGTTGTTAACGTACACCAAAAATGTGAGAAATCGGACGATAAATAACTGAGTTCACTGTTCAGCCATTAGACGCCCCTTTAAACTCTGAGGACTCATGCAATGTTAGTTTTCTCTGTTGTTCAAGGGTTTCTCAGTGTTATTCAAGGTTTTTACATTTAGTTTACTATTACACTGTGCATTCTATGGTATAATTAACTATTTTTGTGCTTAAAAATCTTAAAAAAAAACAGTATTTACATACAGTTCGTAGGGGTCTGGAACGGATTAATTGTATTTACATACAATCCAATGGGGAAATTAGGTTCGGGTCACGACCAAATCGGGTCGCGATCAGTTTTGGAACGAATTATGGTCGTGACCAGTTCTACTGTGATATATATATATATATATATATATATATATATATATATATATATATATATATCCCCGTCGGTGGTGTATAATTTATGCACTCATTATTCGCACTAGAGGAATATAAGGAGACGTTCTCCCTGGCTGGGATACAGCAGAGTAGGTAATGGTTTCCTGCCGGTCGTGTATTGCAGGGGATCGAACAGCTGAGCTGGCATGTTCATTACCCTGACCATCAGTATACCCAAGGACCCAACAAAAAGTGACATCTTTAAGCAAAATTGAAGATGGGCATATACAAAAATTGCCCAACTTTTTTTTTTATTATTATTTTCCCCCCTTAGGATGCGTTGGAAAGTTTGTTGGAATGTTTTCTCAGTCTACATATATTCTGATTGAGTATATCACTGTTGATGAGTATGCACTGAGAGCGACAATGCATGTACAATTGGAAAAGTGTATATCTCAGTGTGTATACTTTTAGAATTTATTTTAATCCCTATTGTAGGTATTAAAACATCCCAAACTGGTGGTATATAGGTGACATGAGGCCTTCATGACATTTTGTGTTATCGATATACTTTGTGGGGAATTGTGAGAGATAAGTCTATCTGGGACACCGCCACTAGCAATAAACAAATTCCCAGGGAGATGACAGACTCGTATAATTTTACCGCAGTCATTCCCTTTAAGGTATGTGAGAACTTTACCCGCTCCTGGCCGCACCGAGGGGGTACCTTCAATATTCTCGTATTCCCACTGCACTCTGGACCAGTATCAATAAATCTGAGAAGATCATGTATTATAATTATATTACGTTAAATTTAAGTGGACTGTATGGTTGTTAAACAACTGATCACTCGGAGAAGAGATAGAGAACAGACAGTTAAATTATCATGACCAACACTCACCTAATTAACAGCATCATAGCGGTGTATCGTAGATCGTTGACCTAGCTAAAGTACATCTACTGTGCGTAACAATATCATTGGCCAACAATAAAGTCGACAATATGGTACTTAGCTTTAGATGAGGGAGTCGTTCCGTTGTTGGCGTCCTCCTGCGATCTGATTCGATCGCGATGGTAATAGCTGTCTCGTCGAGTCAAGGAGGTTAATTTCCGTACTCTTATACGCCCACGAGACGAGCGTTAGTTAACATGTGGTTGGTCGGGGTAGCGAATCAGATCCTCTGCACTAATCCGACCGTTTGTACTGTTTATACTATAACTTTACATATTACGTGTATCTGGCTTAATGCCCCACTAGTTTATACACATTCACAGTCTCGATACTTGAATTTCGAGTAGATAACTTGCGATATGTTAGTTCATTTCAATCACATCCAATATGGCGGTCGGGGCATGGCGTACCCAAGCCAGACTCACCAGCTACAATCAACCCTGATTATTTACAACTCGGTTTCACTATTTCACCATTTCCCAAGTTCATCGAATATATTCAGTCTCTTCTAAGATGAACTCCCCAACATCAGGGTTACGACTTTATCCTGCCGTATGGTCATTTCACTCAGTTCAAATAGGCCTATGACCGCGTCACTCGTGGCGGCACCTTATTTCACAATTATTGTCCTATTACTGGACCTCCTGGACCGATTGTCCCACTTGATATTCCCCGCACTGGATATTCCTCCACATTCGAAAGGAGGTAATTAAATCCGATTGGTGGCGGAATCTCCAAATTCGACAGGCCATCCCATCACCTGATCGGGTCGGTAGGCCCCAGTTCACTCTCTTTCCCTCTCTGCCTCCTCCCTGCCCAGCCTGTTCCGCTTCCTCCCGCTGGTATGATGGTTCTCTATTACATACCCCCATGTACCAGCGGTACATTAAGGATATCTGTTCATATTGGAAAGTTTATCAATTACAACTTTCGGAAAATACCAATATTTTCCACACTGTGAGTCTGAACTGAACTGAACAATAAAAAAAAATCCTGTTTGTGTTTATTGTTATATTCAAAAGTTTATCTTTTTTCAATTAGATTTATTAGCTGTTGTTTATATATATATAGTGTATATACACTGATGTATATACACCAGTGTATATTTCAGTGTATATACACCAGTGTATATTTCAGTGTATATACACCAGTGTATAAACACCAGTTTTTATATATATATATATATATATATATATATATATATATATATATATATATATATATATATATATATATATATATATATATATATATATATATATATATATATATATATATATATATATATATATATATATATATACGTATATATATATATATATACGTATATATATATATATATATATATATATATTATATATATATATATATATATATACGTATATATATATATATATGTATATATATATATACTATACTATATATTATATATATGCTTGGTATACAATAGGTATACCCCAGGTATACTCCATGTATATTCTTGGTATACCCCAGGTATACTCGAGGTATACTCCAGGTATATAATAACGTGTCAGTTACCAATCTTGTATAGTAATTCATTAAAGTATTTAGTAAATATTTCTTCATTACTCCCATATTGCCTTAAAAAGTTCCATTTTATTTCGCTTCGTAACTCGAGAACTGCGTAGACAGTCGGGTTGAAACCCTCGTGTATGGTAACTAGGACTAAATTCTTGGCACATCTGGCTTTGTTCACGTTCACTTTGAACAATTGTTGTTGTGACTAGTTTGTTGCGTGGCTAGTTTGTTGCAGTGGTTAGTTTATTGTTGTGGTTAGTTTGTGTGGCTAGTTTGTTGTTGTAGCTAGTTTGTTGTTGTGGCTAGTTTGTTGTGTGGCTAGTTTATTCTTGTTGCTAGTTTGTTGTTACTAGTTTGTTGTGGCTAGTTTGTTGTTACTAGTTTGTTGTGGCTAGTTTGTTGTTGGGGCTGGTTGTTGTGGCTAGTTTGTTGTTGGGGCTAGTTTGCTGTGTGGCTAGTTTGTTGTTGCTAGTTTGTTGTTGTGGCTAGTTTGTTGTTGTGGCTAGTTTGTTGTTGTGACTAGTTTGTTGCGTGGCTAGTTTGTTGCAGTGGTTAGTTTGTGTGTGGCTAGTTTGTTGTTGTAGCTAGTTTGTTGTTGTGGCTAGTTTGTGTGGCTTGTTTGTTGTGGCTAGTTTGTTGCAGTGGTTAGTTTATTGTTGTGGTTAGTTTGTGTGTGGCTAGTTTGTTGTTGTAGCTAGTTTGTTGTTGTGGCTAGTTTGTGTGGCTTGTTTGTTGTGGCTAATTTGTTGTGGCTAGTTTGTTGTGGCTAGTTTGTTGTGTGGCTAGTTTGTTGTTGTGGCTAGTTTGTTGTTGTGGCTAGTTTGTTGTGTGGCTAGTTTGTTCTTGTTGCTAGTTTGTTGTTGTGGCTAGTTTGTTGTTGTAGCTAGTTTGTTGTTGTGGCTAGTTTGTTGTGTGGCTAGTTTGTTGTGTGCTAGTTTGTTAGTTTGTTCTTGGCTAGTTTGTTGTTGTGGCTAGTTGTTGTTGTGGCTAGTTTGTTGTGTGGCTAGTTTGTTGTTGTGGCTAGTTTGTTGTTGTGGCTAGTTTGTTGTTGTGGCTAGTTTGTTGTTGTGGCTAGTTGGCTGTTGTTGTAGGCACCTCAAGTCGGTACCTGATCAGCCAGGCTGTGGTACGTACGTTGGACTGCGTGCGGCCAGCAGTAACAGCCTGGTTGATCAGGCTCTGTCAACAGGAGGCTGGTACGACCGGGCCGCGGGCGTTGACCCTGAATTCTCTCAGGTAGACTCAGGTAGTTTGTTGTTGTGGCTAATTTGTTGTGGGTAGTTTGTTGTTGTGGCTAGTTTGTTCTTGTTGCTAGTTTATTGTGGCTAGTTTGTTGTGGGTAGTTTGTTGTTGTGGCTAGTTTTTTGCTGTGACTAGTTTGTTGTTGTGGCTAGTTTGTGTGGCTAGTTTGTTCTTGTTGCTAGTTTGTTGTTGTTGCTAGTTTATTGTGGCTAGTTTGTTGTGGGTAGTTTGTTGTTGTGGCTAGTTTGTTGTTGTGACTAGTTGTTGCTGTGACTAGTTTGTTGTTGTGGCTAGTTTGTGTGGCTAGTTTGTTCTTGTTGCTAGTTTGTTGTTGTTGCTAGTTTATTGTGGCTAGTTGTTGTGGGTAGTTTGTTGTTGTGGCTAGTTTGTTGTTGTGGCTAGTTTGTTGCTGTGACTAGTTTGTTGTTGTTACTAGTTTGTGTGGCTAGTTTGTTCTTGTTGCTAGTTTGTTGTTGTTGCTAGTTATTGTGGCTAGTTTGTTGTGGGTAGTTTGTTGTTGTGGCTAGTTGTTGTGGCTAGTTTGTTGTGGCTAGTTTGTTGTGGCTAGTTTGTTGTTGTAGCTAATTTGTTGTTGTGGCTAGTTTGTTGTGTGGCTAGTTTGTTTTTATGGCTAGTTTGTTCTTGTGGCTAGTTTGTTGTGGCCAGTTTGTTGTTGTGCTAGTTTGTTGTGTGGCTAGTTTGTTGTTGAGGCTAGTTTGATTTTATAGCTAGTTTGTTGTGGCAGTTTGTTGTTGTGGCTAGTTTGTTGTGTGGCTAGTTTGTTGTGTGGCTAGTTTGTTGTTGTGGCTAGTTTGTTGTGTGGCTAGTTTGTTGTGTTGCTAGTTTGTTGTTGTGGCTAGTTTGTTGTGTGCTAGTTTGTTGTGTGGCTAGTTTGTTGTGTTGCTAGTTTGTTGTTGTGGCTAGTTTGTTGTGTGGCTAGTTTGTTGTTGTGGCTAGTTTGTTATGGCTAGTTTGTTGTGTTGCTAGTTTGTTGTGTTGCTAGTTTGTTGTGTGGCTAGTTTGTTGTGTTGTTAGTTTGTTGTGTAGCTAGTTTGTTGTGTGGCTAGTTTGTTGTGTGGCTAGTTTGTTGTGTGGCTAGTTTGTTGTGTTATTAGTTTGTTGTTGTGGCTAGTTTGTTGTGTGGCTAGTTTGTTGTGTGGCTAGTATGTTGTGTGGCTAGTTTGTTGTGTGGCTAGTTTGTTGTGTTGCTAGTTTGTTGTTGTGGCTAGTTTGTTGTGTGGCTAGTTTGTTGTGTTGCTAGTTTGTTGTGTTGCTAGTTTGTTGTTGTGACTAGTTTGTTGATGGGTGAACAAGGACAACAGGTATCTTAAGGAGAGACGTTCTAATGTTTCCAGCCGTACCGGGGATCGAACCACGGACCTCAGTGTGTGAACTGAGAAAACTGTTAATACAGTTAAGTCAATGTCGTTCACTGGGGCTCTTGTAATATATCTTATTATTTACACAAATGTTTAAACAGCCAATGGAAATAAGTCAAGGACCACAGTGGAAATAAGTCAAGGACCACAGTGGAAATAAATCAAGGACCACAGTGGAAATAAGTCAAGAACCACAGTGGAAATAAATCAAGGACCACAGTGGAAATAAATCAAGGACCACAGTGGAAATAAGTCAAGGACCACAATGGAAATAAGTCAAGGACAACAATGGAAATACGTCAAGGACTGACTTAAGTCATCCAGTGAGGCTCCTGGGTCACCCTGGCGTCAGGTCCCAGGATGGAAGATGGGGTCATTCAGGTCCCAGGATGGAAGATGGGGTCACTCAGGTCCGAGGATGGAAGATGGTGTCACTCAGGTCCCAGAATGGAAGATGGGGTCACTCAGGTCCCAGGATGGAAGATGGGGTCACTCAGGTCCCAGGATGGAAGATGGGGTCACTCAGGTCCCAGGATGAAAGATGGGGTCACTCAGGTCCCAGGATGGAAGATGGGGTCACTCAAGTCCCAGGATGGAAGATGGGATCACTCAGGTCCCAGGATGGAAGATGGGGTCACTCAGGTCCGAGGATAAAAGATGGGGTCGCTCAGGTCCCAGGATGGAAGATGGGGTCACTCAAGTCCCAGGATGGAAGATGGGGTCACTCAGGTCCCAGGATGAAAGATGGGGTCACTCAGGTCCCAGGATGGAAGATGGGGTCACTGAGTTCCAGGATGAAAGATGGGGTCACTCAGGTCCCAGGATGGAAGATGGGGTCACTCAAGTCCCAGGATAGAAGATGGGGTCACTCAGGTCCCAGGATGGAAGATGGGGTCACTCAAATTCCAGGATGGAAGATGGGGTCACTCAGGTCCCAGAATGGAAGATGGGGTCACTCAGGTCCCAGGATGGAAAATGGGGTCACTCAGGTCCCAGGATGGAAGATGGGGTCACTGAGTCCCAGGATGAAAGATGAGGTCACTCAGGTCCCAGGATTGAAGATGGGGTCACTCAGGTCCCAGGATGGAAGATGGGGTCACTCAGGTCCCAGGATGGAAGATGGGGTCACTCAGGTCCCAGGACAAAGATGGGGTCACTCAGGTCCCAGGATGGAAGATGTTGTCACTCAGGTCCAAGGATGGAAGATGGGGTCACTCAGGTCCCAGGATGGAAGATGGGGTCACTCAGGTCCCAGGATGAAAGATGGGGTCACTCAGGTCCCAGGATTTAAGATGGGGTCACTCAGGTGCAAGGATGGAAGATGGGGTCACTCAGGTCCCAGGATGGAAGATGGTGTCACTCAGGTCCCAGGATGGAAGATGGTGTCACTCAGGTCCCATGATGGAAGATGGTGTCACTAAGGTCCCAGGATGGAAGATGGGGTCACTCAAGTCCCAGGATGGAAGATGGGGTCACTCAGGTCCCAGGATGGAAGATGGGTCACTCAGTTGCCAGGATGGAAGATGGTGTCACTCAGGTCCCAGGATGGAAGATGGTGTCACTCAGGTCCCAGGATGGAAGATGGTGTCACTCAGGTCCCAGGATGGAAGATGGGGTCACTCAAGTCCCAGGATGGAAGATGGGGTCACTCAGGTCTTAGGATGGAAGATGGGGTCACTCAGGTCCCAGGATGGAAGATGGGGTCACTCAGGTCCCAGGATAAAAGATGGGGTCACTCAGGTCCCAGGATGGAAGATGTTGTCACTCAGGTCCCAGGATGGAAGATGGGGTCACTCAGGTCCCAGGATGTAAGATGGGGTCACTCAGGTCCCAGAAATGAAGATGGGGTCATTCAGGTCCCAGGATGAAAGATAGGGTCACTCAGGTCCCAGGATGGAAGATGGGGTCACTCAGGTCCCAAGATGGAAGATGGGGTCACTCAGGTCCCAGGATGGAATATGGGGTCACTCAGGTCCCAGGATGGAAGATGGGGTCACTCAGGTCCAAGGATGGAAGATGGGGTCACTCAGGTCCCAGGATGGAAGATGATGTCACTCAGGTCCCAGGATGGAAGATGATGTCTCTCAGGTCCCAGGATGGAAGATGGGGTCACTCAGGTCCCAGGATGGAAGATGGTGTCACTCAGGTCCCAGGATGGAAGATGGGGTCACTCAGGTCCAAGGATGGAAGATGGAGTCACTCAGGTCCCAGGATGGAAGATGGTGTCACTCAGGTCCCAGGATGGAAGATGGGGTCACTCAGGTCCCAGGATGAAAGATGGGGTCACTCAGGTCCCAGGATGGATGATGGGGTCACTCAGGTTCCAGGATAGAAGATGGGATCACTCAGATCCCAGGATGAAAGATGGGGTCACTCAGGTTCCAGGATGGAAAATTTGGTCACTCAGGTCCTAGGATGGAAGATGGGGTCACTCAGGTCCCAGGATGGAAGATTTGGTCACTCAGGTCCCAGGATGAAAGATAGGGTCACTCAGGTCCCAGGATAGAAGATGGGGTCACTCAGGTCCCAGGATGGAATATGGGGTCACTCAGGTGCAAGGATGGAAGATGGGGTCACTCAGGTCCCAGGATGGAAGATGGTGTCACTCAGGTCCAATGATGGAAGATGGTGTCACTCAGGTCCCATGATGGAAGATGGTGTCACTCAGGTCCCAGGATGGAAGATGGGGTCACTCAAGTCCCAGGATGGAAGATGGGGTCACTCAGGTCCCAGGATGGAAGATGGGGTCACTCAGGTGCCAGGATGGGACCTGGGTGACACCATCTTCCATGACTGACACCATCCCCTCCTGGGACCCGAGTGACCCCATCTTCCATCCTTGCACCTGGTGACCCCATATTCCATCCTGGGACCTGAGTGACCCCATCTTCTATCCTGGGACCTGGTGACCCTATCTTTCATCCTGGGACCTGGTGACCAAATCTTCCATCCTGGGACCTGAGTGACCCCATCTTCCATCCTGGGACCTGGTGACCAATTTTCCATCCTGGAACTGGGGACCCCATCTTTCATCCTGGGATCTGGTGATCCCATCTTCTATCCTGGAACCTGAGTGACCCCATCATCCCCTCCTGGGACCTGAGTGACCCCATCTTTCATCCTGGGACCTGAGTGACCCCATCTTCCATCCTGGGACCTGAGTGACACCATCTTCCATCCTGGGACCCGAGTGACTCCATCTTCCATCCTTGGACCTGAGTGACCCCATCTTCCATCCTGGGACCTGGTGACACCATCTTCCATCCTGGGACCTGAGTGACCCCATCTTTTCCCTCCTGGGACCTGAGAGCATCATCTTCCATCCTGGGACCTGAGTGACATCATCTTCCATCCTGGGACCTGGTGACCCATCTTCCATCCTTGGACCTGAGTGACCCCATCTTCCATCCTGGGGCCTGAGTGACCCCATATTCCATCCTGGGACCTGGTGACCCCATCTTCCATCTTGGGACCTGGGGACCCCATCTTCCATCCTGGGACCTGAGTGACCCTATCTTTCATCCTGGGACCTGAATGACCCCATCTTCATTTCTGGGACCTGAGTGACCCCATCTTACATCCTGGGACCTGAGTGACCCCCTCTTCCCCTCCTGGGACCTGAGTGACAACATCTTCCATCCTGGGACCTGGTCCCATCTTTATCCTGGGACCTGAGTGACCCCATCTTCCATCCTGGGACCTGGTGACCCCATCTTCCATCCCAAGACCTGAGTGACCCCATCTTCCATCTGGGACTTGAGTGACCCCATCTTCCATCCCGGGACCTGAGTGACACCATCTTCCATCCTGGGACCTGAGTGACACCATCTTCCATCCTGGGACCTGGTGACACCATCTTCCATCCTGGCAACTGAGTGACCCATCTTCCATCCTGGGACCTGAGTGACCCATCTTCCCTCCTGGGACTTGAGTGACCCCATCTTCCATCCTGGGACCTTAGTGACACCATCTTCCATCATGGGACCTGAGTGACACCATCTTCCATCCTGGGACCTGAGTACACCATCTTCCATCCTGGGACCTGAGTGACCCATCTTCCATCCTGCACCCCGGTGACCCCATCTTAAATCCCGGGACCTGGTGACCCCATCTTTCATCCTGGGACCTGGTGACCCCATCTTCCATCCTGGGACCTGAGTGACCCCATCTTCCATCCTTGGACCTGAGTGACAACATCTTCCATCCTGGGACCTGGTGACCCCATCTTTGTCCTGGGACCTGGTGACCCCTCTTTCCTGGGACCTGAGTGACCCATCTTCCATCCTGGGACCTGGTGACCCCATCTTCAATCCTGGGACCTGAGTGACCTCATCTTTCATCCTGGGACTCAGTGACCCCATCTTCCATCCTGGGACCTGAGTGACCCCATTTTCCATCCTGGGACCTGAGTGACCCCATCTTCCATTCTGGGACCTGAGTGACCCCATCTTCCATCCTGGAATTTGAGTGACCCCATCTTCCATCCTGGGACCTGGTCCCATCTTCTATCCTGGGACTTGAGTGACCCCATCTTCCATCCTGGGACCTGAGTGACCCCATCTTTCATCCTGGAACTCAGTGACCCCATCTTCCATCCTGGGACCTGAGTGACCCCATCTTCATCCTGGGACCTGAGTGACCCCATCTTCCATCCTGGGACTTGAGTGACCCCATCTTCCATCCTGGGACCTGAGCAGCCCCATCTTTTATCCTCGGACCTGAGTGACCCCATCTTCCATCCTGGGACCTGAGTGATCCCATCTTCCATCCTGGGACTTGAGTGACCCCATCTTCCATCCTGGGACCTGGTGACCCCATCTTTCATCCTGGGACCTGAGTGACCCCATCTTCCATCCTGGGACCTGAGTGACCCCATCTTCCATCCTGGGACCTGAGTGACCCCATCTTCCATTCTGGGACCTGGTGCACATCTTCCATCCTCGGACCTGGTGACCCCATCTTCCATCCTGGGACCTGAATGACCCCATCTTCCATCCTGGGACCTGACGCCAGGAGTGACCCAGGAGCCTCACTGGATGACTTAAGTCAGTCCTTGACGTATTTCCATTGTTGTCCTTGACTTATTTCCATTGTGGTCCTTGACTTATTTCCACTGTGGTCCTTGATTTATTTCCACTGTGGTCCTTGATTTATTTCCACTGTGGTTCTTGACTTATTTCCACTGTGGTCCTTGATTTATTTCCACTGTGGTCCTTGACTTATTTCCACTGTGGTCCTTGACTATTTCCATTGGCTGTTTAAACATTTGTGTAAATAATAAGATATATTACAAGAGCCCCAGTGAACGACATTGACTTAACTGTATTAACAGTTTTCTCAGTTCACACACTGAGGTCCGTGGTTCGATCCCCGGTACGGCTGGAAACATTAGAACGTCTCTCCTTAAGATACCTGTTGTCCTTGTTCACCCATCAACAAACTAGTCACAACAACAAACTAGCAACACAACAAACTAGCAACACAACAAACTAGCCACACAACAAACTAGCCACAACAACAAACTAGCAACACAACAAACTAAGCCACACAACAAACTAGCCACACAACATACTAGCCACACAACAAACTAGCCACACAACAAACTAGCCACACAACAAACTAATAACACAACAAACTAGCCACACAACAAACTACCACACAACAAACTAGCCACACAACAAACTAGCTACACAACAAACTAACAACACAACAAACTAGCCACACAACAAACTAGCAACACAACAAACTAGCAACACAACAAACTAGCCATAACAAACTAGCCACAACAACAAACTAGCCACACAACAAACTAGCCACAACAACAAACTAGCAACACAACAAACTAGCCACACAACAAACTAGCAACACAACAAACTAGCCACAACAACAAACTAGCAACACAACAAACTAGCCACACAACAAACTAGCCACAACAACAAACTAGCCACACAACAAACTAGCCACACAACAAACTAGCCACAACAACAAACTGGCCACAACAAACTAGCTATAAAATCAAACTAGCCTCAACAACAAACTAGCCACACAACAAACTAGCCACAACAACAAACTGGCCACAACAAACTAGCCACAAGAACAAACTAGCCATAAAAACAAACTAGCCACACAACAAACTAGCCACAACAACAAATTAGCTACAACAACAAACTAGCCACAACAAACTAGCCACAACAAACTAGCCACAACAACTAGCCACAACAACAAACTACCCACAACAAACTAGCCACAATAAACTAGCAACAACAACAAACTAGCAACAAGAACAAACTAGCCACACAAACTAGTAACAACAACAAACTAGTCACAGCAACAAACTAGCCACAACAACAAACTAGCCACAACAACAAACTACCCACAACAAACTAGCCACAATAAACTAGCAACAACAACAAACTAGCAACAAGAACAAACTAGCCACACAAACTAGCCACAACAACAAACTAGTCACAGCAACAAACTAGTCACAACAACAAACTAGCCACAACAACAAACTACCCACAACAAACTAGCCACAATAAACTAGCAACAACAACAAACTAGCAACAAGAACAAACTAGCCACACAAACTAGCCACAACAACAAACTAGTCACAGCAACAAACTAGCCACAACAACAAACTACCCACAACAAACTAGCCACAATAAACTAGCAACAAGAACAAACTAGCCACAACAACAAACTACCCACAACAAATTAGCCACAACAACAAACTACCTGGAGTCTACCTGGAGAGAATTCCAGGGGTCAACGCCCCCGCGGCCCGGTCTGTGACCAGGCCTCCTGTTGGACCAGAGCCTGATCAACCAGGCTGTTACTGCTGGCCGCACGCAGTCCAACGTACGTACCACAGCCTGGCTGATCAGGTACCGACTTGAGGTGCCTACAACAACAGCCAACTAGCCACAACAACAAACTAGCCACAACAACAAACTAGCCACAACAACAAACTAGCCACAACAACAAACTAGCCACACAACAAACTAGCCACAACAACAAACTAGCCACAACAACAAACTAGCAACAACAACAAACTAGCCACACAACAAACTAGCCACACAACAAACTAGCCACAACAACAAACTAGCCACAACAACAAACTAGCCACAACAACAAACTAGCCACAACAACAAACTAGCAACAAGAACAAACTAGCCACACAACAAACTAGCCACAACAACAAACTAGCCACAACAACAAACTAGCCACACAACAAACTAGCCACAACAAACTAGCCACAACAAATTAGCCACAACAAACAAGCCACACAAACTAGCCACAACAACAAACTAGCTACAACAACAAACTAGCCACACACAAACTAACCACAACAATAAACTAACCACTGCAACAAACTAGCCACAACAAACAAGCCACACAAACTAGCCACAACAACAAACTAGCTACAACAACAAACTAGCCACACACAAACTAACCACTGCAACAAACTAGCCACGCAACAAACTAGTCACAACAACAAACTAGCCACAACAACAAACTAGCCACAACAACAAACTAGCAACAACAAACTAGCCACACAGCAAACTAGCCCCAACAACAAACTAGCCACAACAAACTAGCCCCAACAACAAACTAGCCACAACAAACTAGTAACAACAAACTAGCCACAACAAACTAGTAACAACAAACTAGCAACAAGAATAAACTAGCCACACAACAAACTAGCCACAACAACAAACTAGCTACAACAACAAACTAGCCACACAAACTAACCACAACAATAAACTAACCACTGCAACAAACTAGCCACGCAACAAACTAGTCACAACAACAATTGTTCAAAGTGAACGTGAACAAAGCCAGATGTGCCAAGAATTTAGTCCTAGTTACCATACACGAGGGTTTCAACCCGACTGTCTACGCAGTTCTCGAGTTACGAAGCGAAATAAAATGGAACTTTTTAAGGCAATATGGGAGTAATGAAGAAATATTTACTAAATACTTTAATGAATTACTATACAAGATTGGTAACTGACACGTTATTATATACCTGGAGTATACCTCGAGTATACCTGGGGTATACCAAGAATATACATGGAGTATACCTGGGGTATCCTATTGTATACCAAGCATATATATAATATATAGTATAGTATATATATATATACATATATATATATATATACGTATATATATATATATATATATATATATATATATATATATATATATATATATATACGTATATATATATATATATACGTATATATATATATATATATATATATATATATATATATATATATATATATATATATATATATATATATATATATATATATATATATATATATATATATATATATATATATATATATATATATATATATATATATATATACTGGTGTTTATACACTGGTGTATATACACTGAAATATACACTGGTGTATATACACTGAAATATACACTGGTGTATATACATCAGTGTATATACACTATATATATATAAACAACAGCTAATAAATCTAATTGAAAAAAAATAAACTTTTGAATATAACAATAAACACAAACAGGATTTTTTTTTATTGTTCAGTTCAGTTCAGACTCACAGTGTGGAAAATATTGGTATTTTCCGAAAGTTGTAATTGATAAACTTTCCAATATGAACAGATATCCTTAATGTACCGCTGGTACATGGGGGTATGTAATAGAGAACCATCATACCAGCGGGGAGGAAGCGGGAACAGGCTGGGCAGGGAGGAGGCAGAGAGGGGAAAGAGAGTGAACTGGGGGCCTACCGACCCGATCAGGTGATGGGATGGCCTGTCGAATTTGGAGATTCCGCCCACCAAATCGGATTTAATTACCTCCTTTCGTAATGTGGAGGAATATCCAGTGACGGGGGGAATATCAAGTGGGACAATCGGTCCAGGAGGTCCAGTAATAGGACAAAATTGTGAAATAAGGTGGGCCGGCGAGTAGCGCGGTCATAGGCCTATTTGAACTGAGTGAAATGACCATACGGCAGGATAAAGTCGTAACCCTGATGCAGGGGAGTTCATCTTAGAAGAGACTGTAATATATTCGATGAACTGTGGGAAATGGTGAATGTAGTGAAACCGAGTTGTAAATAATCAGGGGTTGATTGTAGCGACCGGGTCTGGCTTGGGTACGCCATACCCCGACCGCCATATTGGATGTGATTGAAATGAACTAACATATCGCAAGTTATCTACTCGAAATTCAAGTATCGAGACTGTGAATGTGTATAAACTAGTGGGGCATTAAGCCAGGATACACGTAATATGTAAAGTTATATGTATAAACAGTACAAACGGTCGGATTAGTGAGAGGATCTGATTCGCTACCCCGACCAACCACATGTTAACTAACGCTCGGTCTCGTGGGCGTATAAGAGTGTACGGAAATTAACCTTCCTTGACTCGACGAGACAGCTAACACCATCGCGATCGAATCAGATCGCAGGAGGACGCCAACAACGGAACGACTCCCTCATCTAAAGCTAAGTACTCTGTTGTCGACTTTGTTATTGGCCAATGATATTGTTACGCACAGTAGATGTACTTTAGCTAGGTCAACGATCTACGATACACCGCTATGATGCTGTTAATTAGGTGAGTGTTGGTCATAATAATTTAACTGTCTGTTCTCTATCTCTTCTCCGTGTGATCAGTTGTTCAACAACCTATACAGTCCACTTAAATTTACCGTAATATAGCTATAATAAATGATCTTCTCAAATTTATTTATACTGGTCTAGAGTGCAGTGGGCTAACGAGAATATTGAAGGTACCCCTCGGTGCGCTAGGAGCGGGTAAAGTTCTCACATACCTTAAAGGGAATGACTGCGGTAAAATTTATACGAGTCGGTCATCTCCCTGGGAGTTTGTTTATTGCTAGTGGCGGTGTCCCAGATAGACTTCTCTCACAATTCCCCACAGCGCCCGTTGGTCCGTCCTGAACCGGATGTGATTAGTGAACTAATCATTATTGAATTAATTAATTAATAAATAAGTGACTGATCATAGGAAGTGAGTATAGAGTACACAGTTAATTAATTGTGTGGTGGACAGTAATTAGTCCAATTAATTGCTAGCACAGGCGTGGCTACGATTTGTGCAAGAGTAAGGTGTGAGAATCACCTTTATAAACAATTTATTTAATTTGTGACGTCAGTGGTTATTAATTCTACAACCATGACTGAAACTGGTGGAGTTCCCATGCCGGGTGGCAAAACCATGGATATTAAAGCCAAGAAAGCGTCGTTGCAAGCTCGCAAGGGACATGTAACAAAGACACACAATACGTGTTTGAACTTAGTGAACGAGCCGTCGACGAGTCTTATTGACTTAGAAACAAATTTTGAGTTACTAGAACTCAGGTACGCGTCGTACGTGAAGTGGTTCAAAATCTATGAAGTCGAGTTACTGGATGATTGTGCGAGCAGTGAGGAACGAGATACACTGTTACGACAATATAGTGAATTGGAAGAAGTCATGTGTGCCTGTAAAGTTACGGTACTAGGTAGGCTAAGGAGTATGAGTGACGTGGTGGGCCAACCTCCCGCGGCAAATAAAGTGTCCCTCCCCAGACTCCCGGAAGTACAATTGTTGTCGTTCCAGCCGGGAGACAGCTGGGAGGAATTTTGGTCAATTTTCAAGGCAATGGTGCACGATCGGAAGGATCTGGAAAGTGTTGCCAAGTTGATTTATTTAAAGGGACAATTGAGGGGAGATGCCCTCATTCTCATTCAGGCTTTCCCGAATGTAAACGACTCTTATAGAGAAGCTATTCGTCTGCTAGAGGGTACTTATGGTAACTCGGAACAGCATACAGGGGATTTAGTACTGGCAGTGGTTAATTTGAAACCGCCAGGGCACAACTACAAAGAGTTGCAACAGTTTCGGATCAAACTAGAGAGCACTCTCCAGATTTTGAGTAACAAACACAATTTGGAGAATGCAAGTTGGTTCGTTTGTCCGGTAGTACGAGCTAAATTGAACCATAAGACGATAGAGTGGTTATCTAACAAGTACCACAAGGCTTACTTCGGGTTGGGAGAGATAAGGACGGGTTTGCAAGAATTAATTGTTCAGTTGCAAACTAACCAGCCCACTATTTTTAAGAATACTGGTCATAGTGACGTTGAGTCATCAACTAAGTTCCACAAAGGGAAAAATTATCCCAATAGTAATAGTTACAACCCAACCACTAAAAGGGGTTATGTTGGCACATATCAAGTGACCGGGACCAGTAATAGTGGTTCGTCACAACAAGACAGAAAGAATAAACCCCCCAATAAGGGTAACCCGGGGGGTAGGCTGTCGAGCCAAGAGAAGAGAGATTGTCTCTTCTGTAATGAAACCCATCTCTCTAAACTCTGCGTTACCTATAATTCTTGGGATGCGAAAGTGAGGAGATTGGATGAGCTGAACCGGTGTATTCGATGTCTTGGTAATCATAATGTGAGGATTGCCAGACCAAACTGAATACTTGTCACCAATGCAATAATGGCAGGCACCACATCGTGATGTGTAAGAGCGGGTGTAATCCTAGTAATGGTAAGGATAATCACCCCGACACTACAGTGGCGCACGTAAACTGCAGCTAACGTTCGTAATGGTTTAGCTGAAGTAGCACTACCTGTGTTGGATATGACAGTTAAAGATAAATGGCGTAAATCCAAGACTGTAACAGCATTGTTAGATCAGGGATCACAACGTACTTTCATAAAGCGCAGTTGCCTTAATGGGATGAAAGTACGAAGGGGGGATCCTACCACATTAAAATTGTCGGGTTTCTCTCAGATAAAAGGGCCCAGTCATATGACACGGTTTATATAAACGTCGGTCTGGGCAGAGAGAAGACCAAGTTAATGCAGTAGTCGTGGATAGACTACCGGAGAAGGTCTCCACTGTGGGTCTTAATGCCACCAAGCAGAGACTCTCACAGAATAATGTGAAACTGGCACCATCTGTGGTCAATAATGACTCGGTGGGGCCAATAGGAGTATTAATAGGCAGCGACTATTATGCAGCCTTTGTGAAGGGTATGACGAAGAGGTGCGGAGTCACTCTTCTCAACACGGGTGCAGGCCATGTCATTATGGCCGGCTTCCTCGCAGTAATGAATGACTGGAGGAAGCCATAAATGCAGTCACTGTGTGTCTTACGCACGAAACGCCGCCCCAGAGTACATATTCTTCTATAGAGAATGCCGTTGAACCAGTACACAAGTTATGGGAACTGGACAGTATCGGGATTAATGTAAATGAAGAAAGTCCAGATGATTCCTTCACTCAGGAACAATACCTGAAGGATGTTAAATGTGAGTCTGGACAATACTGGGTGCGACTCCCATGGAAGCTAAACCATCCGGAACTACCCACTAATTACCGGATGGCGTATGGTCAGTTAAAGGCCCAGCTCCACGAATTGAGTAAGACACCAGAATTGCTGACTGCTTATAATGGGATCATTAATGAACAGTTAAATAATCAGTTCATGAGGAGGTACCCCTGAGCAAGCCAATATTTATGGCCACTACTTACCTCATCACGGAGTGAAGAAGGATTCCAAAACCACTCCTTTGAGGATCGTGTTTAATTGTAGTGCCAGGGGTAATAAAAATGTACCTAGTTTGAATGATTGTTTAATGACAGGTCCGCGACGGAGAAATTGGGAGATGTGTTATTGAATTTCAGAGTTAATAGTTATGCCTTCACGGCAGACATAAGTAAAGCTTTCCTGAGAGTGGGATTGCAAGAGACGGATCGGGATTACACAAGATTTCTGTGGCCAGAGGATCCTAGCAATCCACTTAGTCCGCTGAAAACTTTCAGATTCAGAAGTGTCTTATTTGGGGCTACTTCTAGTCCGTTCTTACTTCAGGCGACGATAAATGCGCACCTTAAACGTACAGGTGGTCCACTGAGTGAAATAATGAGTAAACAATTCTATGTGGACAATTTCCTGGGGTGCGTCAACTGAAGAGGAGCTAATGAAGATATATGAAGGGGCTAATGACATAATGCAAGGTGCAAATATGCCGCTCAGGAGTGGAACAGTAATTCGTCAGGTTAAAGGACCGAATAAATAAAGATAATCCCGGCGATGAAGTATCTGGGTGTAGCAATGTATTGGGACTGACTTGGGATACTGAAAGAGACTTGATATCGTTAAAGCCTAATAATTATAGTATGCCCAAGAAATTAACGAAGAGAACCCTACTTGCTGAAGTTTCAAAATGTTTCGATCCACTAGGCTTAGTGGCGCCTCTTACAATCAGAGGGAAATTATTGGTACAAGAGGCATGGAAGCAGAAGTGTGCTTGGGATGAAACCCTACCTGAGGAATTCGTTAACAGGTGGGAAGAATTAATTGGTGATTATGAGAGAGTTCCAATGTTGGAGTGGAAAATACACTCCACATTTTTGCGATGCTTCTAAATTAGCGTATGGAGCAGTCGCTTATCTTCAATGTGATAAAGATATTTCTCTTGTCCTGTCTAAAACTAAAGTGGCTCCAATTAAATTACGTACTTTACCTCAGTCGGAATTAACCGCCATTTATGTGGGTGTCAAATTAGCTGATTATTTACGGAGTAAATTGCCGGAGATAAATATTAGCGACACCATAATTTGGGCTGATAATGAGGTATCCTTGCAGTGGATTCGTAACGAAAAACAGCAAGATTGTGTACGTGCAAAATAGTCGTACAATTTGAATCGTCTAACAACGAACTCTGCCCGGCCGCAGTGTGGAAAATATTGGTATTTTCCGAAAGTTGTAATTGATAAACTTTCCAATATGAACAGATATCCTTAATGTACCGCTGGTACATGGGGGTATGTAATAGAGAACCATCATACCAGCGGGAGGAAGCGGGAAAGGTGGGCAGGGAGGAGGCAGAGAGGGAAAGAGAGTGAACTGGGGGCCTACCGACCCGATCAGGTGATGGGATGGCCTGTCGAATTTGGAGATTCCGCCCACCAAATCGGATTTAATTACCTCCTTTCGTAATGTGGAGGAATATCCAGTGACGGGGGGAATATCAAGTGGGACAATCGGTCCAGGAGGTCCAGTAATAGGACAATAATTGTGAAATAAGGTGGGCCGCCGGCAGTGACGCGTCATAGGCCTATTTGAACTGAGTGAAATGACCATACGGCAGGATAAAGTCGAACCCTGATGCAGGGAGTTCATCTTAGAAGAGACTGTAATATATTCGATGAACTGTGGGAAATGGTGAATGTAGTGAAACCGAGTTGTAAATAATCAGGGGTTGATTGTAGCGACCAAGTCTGGCTTGGTACGCCATACCCCGACCGCCATATTGGATGTGATTGAAATGAACTAACATATCCAAGTTATCTACTCGAAATTCAAGTATCGAGACTGTGAATGTGTATAAACTAGTGGGGCATTAAGCCAGGATACACGTAATATGTAAAGTTATATGTATAAACAGTACAAACGGTCGGATTAGTGAGAGGATCTGATTCTACCCCGACCAACCACATGTTAACTAACGCTCGGTCTCGTGGGCGTATAAGAGTGTACGGAAATTAACCTTCCTTGACTCGACGAGACAGCTAACACCATCGCGATCGAATCAGATCGCAGGAGGACGCCAACAACGGAACGACTCCCTCATCTAAAGCTAAGTACTCTGTTGTCGACTTTGTTATTGGCCAATGATATTGTTACGCACAGTAGATGTACTTTAGCTAGGTCAACGATCTACGATACACCGCTATGATGCTGTTAATTAGGTGAGTGTTGGTCATAATAATTTAACTGTCTGTTCTCTATCTCTTCTCCGTGTGATCAGTTGTTCAACAACCTATACAGTCCACTTAAATTTAACGTAATATAGCTATAATAAATGATCTTCTCAAATTTATTTATACTGGTCTAGAGTGCAGTGGGCTAACGAGAATATTGAAGGTACCCCCTCGGTGCGGCCAGGAGCGGGTAAAGTTCTCACATACCTTAAAGGGAATGACTGCGGTAAAATTTATACTTATTGCTAGTGGCGGTGTCCCAGATAGACTTCTCTCACAATTCCCCACACACAGGTAAGGACCCACTAGGGGCGAGGGGGAAGTGGGGACAGAAGAAGAATAGCCGGTGAGAGGAAGAACTGAAGGAGAAGAGAAAGAGTCAGGACTAAACCCAACAGTCTAACTACTGGTTTTTTTTTATTGTCATTTAATAAGAAATCTAAATCTAAATCTATGTATGTATTTGAAGTAACTACCATTATTTATGTGAGATAAATTATACGTATTTATATAAAAATTATCGGTTTTTACGAAATTAAAAAAAATTAGAGGAGTTACTGATCTAATTTTTAAAAATAAGAGAAGTAACTAATCTATTTCTTTTGAATTTTAAAAGAATCATGAAAAGTAATTACTCCTTTTTTTATTTCAAAAATTAAAAGAGTAACTAATCTAATATTATTTTAATGTTTAAAAATAAGGAGTAACTAATCTATTTTTTTTAAACTTTAAAAATATAAAAGGAGTAACTAGTCTATTTTTAAATTTCTATATGATGTATACATAATAGAGTATATATGTAAATTTTGTGTGGGTAAATTATTATTATTTTTTAATTTTGGATTTTGGTCTGTTAACCAATATAATCTAAAGTAGATAGGATGTAAACTTAACTCTAAGAAGG
>WNWK01003015.1:0-32500 GCA_009830355.1 Cherax destructor
AAGTGTACCTGTCACATTCCACAACACAGGATAAGTGTACCTGTCACATTCCACCACACAGGATAAGTGTACCTGTCACATTCCACAACACAGGATAAGTGTACCTGTCACATTCCACCACACAGGATAAGTGTACCTGTCACATTCCACAACACAGGATAAGTGTACCTGTCACATTCCACAACACAGGATAGGGTCCACCACGAGAGGTAATGAAACTGATCAACTTGAGGTAGATGTCAGTAGCGCGATGCTAATATTCTCAACCATTCCATTGTGGGTTCGTATATGGAAAGAGGGTTGATGAGGATAGTGGATGAGAGAGAGAGAGAAAAAGAGGGTGGACATGCGTAGGTGAAAAAGGGTGGACACGCGTGGGTGAGAGAGAGAGAGAGGGTGGAAATGCGTGGGTGAGAGAGAGAGAGAGAGAGAAGGTGGACATGCGTGGATGAGAGAGGGTTAAGGAGAGAGAGTTAGGGAGAGAGGGTGAGGGAGAGGTTAGGAGAGCTGGAGTGGTTTCCTCGCTGGAGGCTTTTACCTCTCCTCCCCCCTTCTCTTCCTCACCTCCCCCTTCTCTTCCTCACCTCCCCCCACCTCTACTGCTCCACCAGCTAGGAGAAAATAGATGATTGAGCCGCTTTCACTGGGAATTACAAGTGGTTGTGTGGGTGAGTTTAAGTGGACGAGAGCAGCTCAGTGGCAGGGTTCTACGTTCATAAGAAATAGGGTTCAAGGCTTGAGCAGGGCTCTAGATTCATAAAGAACAGGATTCAAAGCCCGGGCAGGGTTCTACGTTCATTAAGAACAGGGTTCAAGACCCGGGCAGGGAGAGACGTATGGGCAAATCTCCTAAAAGCTGATGCCCATGTTTGTCTAGCAGTAAATATGTACCAACACTAGTAGTCTAGTGTTGTGGGTCCTATGGACGGAACTAGGAACCATAGAGGTAATAAGACACAATGTTTGGCTTGGGTTAGTAAGTGTATTTAGGCACAGGTACACATAAGTACAATTATCATACATAGCAAAATATGCAGTAATGGCGAACAAGCGATACAAGATGCAAAACAACCACAGGAGGAGTTGAATTATAGCTCTAGGCCTTTCGTGTTGCAATCAACACATCTTTAGGAGCTTGCAGTATTGCAAAAATGAGTAAGAAGTTCAGGTAGATTATTCCCCTGAACGAATCTACCTGGACTTCCTATTCATTTCTGCAACATTGTAAGCTCCTGAATATGTGTTCATTGCAACACGAAAGGCCTAGAGCTATCATTCAACTCTACCCCCTGTGTTTCTTTTGCATAGTAACATATGTGTAAATTACCTAGGATAACCCAAAAAAAAGTCAGATAAAGTGACTTATTTCCATTGGGGTTCGTGTAATATCTTATTATTTAAACCTTGAAAGTTAAAACAATTAAGTGACCCAACTGTGTGAAAATCCGTTACAGTGAAGAGTTAGGAGCGAGTGTATTATGTGACCTTCAAGGAGCACTCCTAGGGCCTACACTATTTCTGATATGAATAAACGGAAGAATGAACGGGGATTCTAACCGTGGTGCTGGATGGTAGCAGGTCCAACGCTACCACTCAGTACCACTGTTCGAATCCCCGTTCATTCTTATGTTTATTTTCAGTCGTCTATTACGGCTTAACTCGATTTTTTTCTGGTATTAACAACTATAATGATGGGTGATAAAGATAGAATTACATATAATATGTTAGGTAAAAGGACACATGTGCAACTAATATGACATTTTATTGCGGCAACGTTTCGCTCTCCAGGAGCTGTGTCATTGACACGGCTCCTGGAAAGCATAAAGCATTGTCCACTAATAAATTGTCATGAGTATGCAACATGTCACGTTTGCAACACACTGAATATGACAGTGGGAGGTGAATGGCAACACACTGTGCATGACAGTGGGAGGTGAATGGCAACACACTGTACATGACAGTGGGAGGTGCATGGCAACACACTGTACATGACAGTGGGAGGTGAATGGCAACACACTGTACATGACAGTGGGAGGTGCATGGCAACACACTGTACATGACAGTGGGAGGTGAATGGCAACACACTGTACATGACAGTGGGAGGTGAATGGCAACACACTGTACATGACAGTGGGAGGTGAATGGCAACACACTGTACATGACAGTGGGAGGTGAATGGCAACACACTGTACAGTGACAGTGGGAGGTGCATGGCACACACTGTACATGACAGTGGGAGGTGAATGGCAACACCGTACATGACAGTGGAGGTGATGCAACATACATGACAGTGGGAGGTGATGGCAACACACTGTACATGACAGTGGGAGGTGCATGGCAACACACTGTACATGACAGTGGGAGGTGCATGGCAACACACTGTACATGAGGAGGTGCATGGCAACACACTGTACATGACAGTGGGAGGTGAATGGCAACACACTGTACATGACAGTGGGAGGTGCATGGCAACACACTGTACATGACAGTGGGAGGTGCATGGCAACACACTGTACATGACAGTGGGAGGTGCATGGCAACACACTGTACATGACAGTGGGAGGTGAATGGCAACACACTGTACATGACAGTGGGAGGTGAATGGCAACACACTGTACATGACAGTGGGAGGTGCATGGCAACACACTGTACATGACAGTGGGAGGTGAATGGCAACACACTGTACATGACAGTGGGAGGTGAATGGCAACACACTGTACATGACAGTGGGAGGTGCATGGCAACAACTGTACATGACAGTGGGAGGTGATGGCAACACACTGTACATGACAGTGGAAGGTGCATGGCTAACACTGTACATGACAGTGGGAGGTGCATGGCAACACACTGTACATGACAGTGGGAGGTGCATGGCAACACACTGTACATGACAGTGGGAGGTGAATGGCAACACACTGTACATGACAGTGGAGGTGCATGGCAACACACTGTACATGACAGTGGGAGGTGAATGGCAACACACTGTACATGACAGTGGGAGGTGAATGGCAACACACTGTACATGACAGTGGGACGTGCATGGCAACACACTGTACATGACAGTGGGACGTGCATGGCAACACACTGTACATGAGTGGGAGGTGCATGGCAACAAACTGTACATGAGTGGGAGGTGCATGGCAACACACTGTACATGACAGTAGGAGGTGCATGGCAACACTCTGTACATGACAGTGGGAGGTGCATGGCAACATACTGTACATGACAGTGGGAGGTGAATGGCAACACACTGTACATGACAGTGGGGTGAATGGCAACACACTGTACATGAAGTGGAGTGCATGGCAACACACTGTACATGACAGTGGAGGTGCATGGCAACACACTGTACATGCAGTGGGAGTGCATGGCAACACACTGTACATGACAGTGGAGGTGCATGGCAACACACTTACATGACAGGGAGGTGCATGGCAACACACTGTACATGACAGTGGAGGTGCATGGCAACACACTGTACATGACAGTGGAGTGCATGGCAACACACTGTACATGACAGTGGAGGTGCATGGCAACACACTGTACATGACAGTGGGAGTGCATGGAACACACTGTACAGACAGTGGAGGTGCATGGCAACACACTTACATGACAGTGGGAGGTGCATGGCAACACACTGTACATGACAGTGGAGGTGCATGGCAACACACTGTACATGACAGGGGAGGTGCATGGCAACACACTGTACATGACAGTGGAGGTGCATGGCAACACACTGTACATGACAGTGGGAGTGCATGGCAACACACTGTACATGACAGTGGGAGGTGCATGGCAACACACTGTACAGACAGTGGAGGTGCATGGAAACACTGTACATGACAGTGGGAGGTGCATGGCAACACACTGTACATGACAGTGGAGGTGCATGGCAACACACTGTACAGACATGGAGGTGCATGGCAACACACTGTACATGACAGTGGAGGTGCATGGCAACACACTGTACATGACAGTGGAGGTGCATGGCAACACACTGTCATGACAGTGGAGATGATGGCAACACACTGTACATGACAGTGGAGGTGCATGGAACACTGTACATGACAGTGGAGGTGCATGGCAACACACTGTACATGACAGTGGAGGTGCATGGCAACACACTGTACATGACAGTGGGAGGTGCATGGCAACACACTGTACATGACAGTGGGAGTGCATGGCAACACACTGTACATGACAGTGGGAGGTGCATGGCAACACACTGTACATGACAGTGGGAGGTGCATGGCAACACACTGTACATGACAGTGGGAGGTGCATGGCAACACACTGTACATGACAGTGGGAGGTGCATGGCAACACACTGTACATGACAGTGGGAGGTGCATGGCAACACACTGTACATGACAGTGGGAGGTGCATGGCAACACACTGTACATGACAGTGGAGGTGCATGGCAACACGACTGTACATGACAGTGGAGGTGCATGGCAACACAACTGTACATGACAGTGGAGGTGCATGGCAACACAACTGTACATGCAGTGGGAGGTGCATGGCAACACAAATGTACACGACAGTGGGAGGTGCATGGCAACACAGACTGTACACGACAGTGGGAGGTGCATGGCAACACAGACTGTACATGACAGTGGGAGGTGCATGGCAACACAGACTGTACATGACAGTGGGAGGTGCATGGCAACACAGACTGTACACGACAGTGGGAGGTGCATGGCAACACAGACTGTACATGACAGTGGGAGGTGCATGGCAACACAGACTGTACATGACAGTGGGAGGTGCATGGCAACACAGACTGTACACGACAGTGGGAGGTGCATGGCAACACAGACTGTACATGACAGTGGGAGGTGCATGGCAACACAGACTGTACACGACTTGTAAGTTCACACTGAGGCTCACACCTCACGTTGACACAGAAATTGAATAAAACTTTCAGTGTATCTCATTCGCCTGAGGTCCTCTTTAGATCTGCTGAGGAGGACCTTAGATGGAGGTCGAAGTGTACAAACAATGATTAATTTGTGTTTGTTTCTTTATGTTTGTTCCAAGTGGTGTACACATCTTTTATGGGTGCAAGGGGTCGAGTTTCCGCTCCTGGTTATCTTCACGGTAACCGGCCGTTGCTGTGTTTACTCCCTTACATCCTAGTGGACAATAACGTGCCTATTCTTAAAGCTGTGTAGGGAGTCTGTGTCCACTACTTCTCCATGCAGGTTGCAGGTGTTGTGTTGCATGTGTATGTGTGGTTCTGCAGTTTTACGTGTGATGTTACAACATCAACATTACGTTTCAGTCAAGTGTTGTGTTATACTATCAAATGTTGAGTTATATCAAATGTTGTATTGCATCATTGTGCTGTGTTGCAACTTCAAGTCTTGTGTTGAAATATAAATGATTATGTTGTATTTAATGTTGTGTTACGTTATATGTTATGTTACGACATCATGTACTGTGTTACGACATCATGTACTGTGTTAACATCAAGGGCTGTGTTGCAACATCAAGTGTTGTGTTTCAGTATTAAAGGATTATGTTACATCAAGTGTTGTGTTGCAACAATATGTGTTATGTTACATCAGGTGCTGCAACATCAAGTGTTGTGTTGCAACATTATATGTTATGTTACATCAAGTGTTGTGTTAACTCCAAGGGCTGCGTTAACATCAAGGGCCGTGTTGCAACATCACGTGCTGTGTTGCAAAGGGTAGTTCCCCATGTTGGTAATGTTGCACGGGTAAACCATCGCCATGACTGTCACTTCCTGAGTAATGTTCATAAAAATCACAGCCAACTTTGGATAAACAATAAACTAGAGTGTACAGGAAGAGACGTTAAAAACACAATGATGAAATAGGCAACACCCAGGATCATGTCATGATGAGTCATATCCTGACTCGTCATGACATGATGCACTGTTTACCTCACTGTGAATGACGCTAATGTAGCCAGTGGTGTTTCCTATCATTCATGTGGTGGTGGTGGGTCCACGGGGTGGAAGTGGGTCCACAAGGTCGTAGTGGTGGGTCCACGGGGTGGAAGTGGGTCCACAAAGTTGTAGTGGTGGTGGTGGGTCCACGGGGTGGAAGTGGGTCCACAAGGTTGTGGCTGTGGGTCCACGGGGTGGAAGTGGGTCCACAAGGTTGTAGTGGTGGTGGTGGGTCCACGGGGTGGAAGTGGGTCCACAAGGTTGTAGTGGTGGGTCCACGGGGTGGAAGTGGGTCCACAAGGTTGTAGTGGTGGTGGTGGGTCCACGGGGTGGAAGTGGGTCCACAAGGTTGTAGTGGTGGGTCCACGGGGTGGAAGTGGGTCCACAAGGTTGTAGTGGTGGTGGTGGGTCCACGGGGTGGAAGTGGGTCCACAAGGTTGTAGTGGTGGGTCCACGGGGTGGAAGTGGGTCCACAAGGTTGTAGTGGTGGTAGTGGGTCCACGGGGTGGAAGTGGGTCCACAAGGTTGTAGTGGTGGGTCCACGGGGTGGAAGTGGGTCCACAAGGTTGTAGTGGTGGTGGTGGGTCCACGGGGTGGAAGTGGGTCCACAAGGTTGTAGTGGTGGTGGTGGGTCCACGGGGTGGAAGTGGGTCCACAAGGTTGTAGTGGTGGGTCCACGGGTGGAAGTGGGTCCACAAGGTCGTAGTGGTGGTGGTGGGTCCACGGGGTGGAAGTGGGTCCACAAGGTTGTAGTGGTGGGTCCACGGGGTGGAAGTGGGTCCACAAGGTTGTAGTGGTGGGGTCCACGGGGTGGAAGTGGGTCCACAAGTTGTAGTGGTGGGTCCACGGGGTGGAAGTGGGTCCACAAAGTTGTGGTGGTGGTGGGTCCACGGGTGGAAGTGGGTCCACAAGGTCGTAGTGGTGGTGGTGGGTCCACGGGGTGGAAGTGGGTCCACAAGGTTGTAGTGGTGGGTCCACGGGGTGGAAGTGGGTCCACAAGGTTGTAGTGGTGGGTCCACGGGGTGGAAGTGGGTCCACAAAGTTGTAGTGGTGGGTCCACGGGGTGGAAGTGGGTCCACAAAGTTGTGGTGGTGGTGGGTCCACGGGGTGGAAGTGGGTCCACAAGGTTGTGGCGGTGGGTCCACGGGATGGAAGTGGGTCCACAAGGTTGTGGTGGTGGTGGGTCCACGGGATGGAAGTGGGTCCACAAGGTTGTGGTGGTGGGTCCACGGGGTGGAAGTGGGTCCACAAAGTTGTGGTGGTGGTGTGTCCACGGGGTGGAAGTGGGTCCACAAGGTTGTAGTGGTGGGTCCACGGGGTGGAAGTGGGTCCACAAAGTTGTGGTGGTGGTGGGTCCACAGGGTGGAAGTGGGTCCACAAGGTTGTGGTGGTGGGTCCATGGGGTGGAAGTGGGTCTACAAAGTTGTGGTGGTGGTGGGTCCATGGGGTGGAAGTCCACAAGGTTGTGGTGGTGGGTCCACGGGGTGGAAGTGGGTCTACAAAGTTGTGGTGGTGGTGGGTCCACGGGGTGGAAGTGGGTACACAAGGTTGTGGTGGTGGGCCCACGGGGTGGAAGTGGGTACACAAGGTTGTGGTGGTGGGCCCACGGGGTGGAAGTGGGTACACAAGGTTGTGGTGGTGGGTCCACGGGGTGGAAGTGGGTCTACAAGGTTGGGGTGGTGGTGGGTCCATGGGGTGGCGTTGGTGGTGATGGATCCAGGGAGTGGTGGTAGTGGTGGTTGGAAGAGCGGGTAACCACCAGAGTTGGTCTTACAAAGAGGAAACCCCCAGGAAAACATGGAAAAATGCAAAGCAAAATATCCCCTGCTTGCAGCTAAGATTCTTACGTTATATTTTGCCTGTTTAAGTTATATTGGCCTGATAACAAACAGGTTAGATTATACATTCTTGAAGGTTAAAGGATAAATTACAAATACTCATGTGTGTTTGCCAAAAGTTACATTAGTAATATCATATACAGTTCTTCAGAACTGGGCCCGTACCCATGATGCGACAGGCGTTACCTCTCTGTATAGTAACACTCAGCCGGCGGAAGAGAAAACTAGCTGCCCTGGAAGATTTACAGAAAAAAAACACGTCTAGTGTTACATTATATCCAGGTGTATATCATTGATGTAATATATCCAGGTGTATATTATTGATGTAATATATCCAGGTGTATATAATTGATGTAATATATCAGCTTGTGTGTGAGTGGCACTGAAGATTGAAGCCCTTCAAGTAAGTTATTATATATAATATAGTGCTTATTTTGAGCTCTTGTCAGGAGGCGGGACACTTGTAGTTCTCTCACCAGCCCAGACATTGTTGTGGTGACAGGTGGACCCTACTTAATGACCATTTGTAGCAAGTGTGGTGACTTTATAAGGGGCCAGGCGAGACGGGGTAGGGTGATGTGAAGCGGGATAAGGTGATGTGAAGCGGGATAAGGTGATGTGAGGCGGGGAAGGTCGGCTTGGGTGGGGTTGGGATGGGCGGTGAGGATAGATGCTGTTTGTAACTAACGACAGTACACTGTAAGAATGAGGGTCTGTTGACAAGCCACATTGTTCTATGTTATATATGTGTGATGACCTCACGGGGGTCCTATTATCTTGTCGCTATATTATATAATATATATAGAAAAACAATCATATTAGTATTGCCTAGTGACTAGTCCTAATACGCTCGAGTGTGTTAGTTACCAGCTGTCAGAGGCACTTGTCGATAGACACGTGGCCTGTTTTGTGTGTGCCTGTGTTTACATGTATGAGTATGTGTGTACTCATATGCACTCACCTACCTGGAGTCCCAATGCTTTTGGGTTTGTTTCGCCTCTTTCCCTGTTGCGTACATGGTGTCCTGTTTCCACTGAGAAAACCTTTTTAAATTGTCTGTTCAACCCCTTGCAAGACTGTGATGTAAATGATTTAGAAGCCTTGCAGGCTTTTGTGTCGTTTTTCGTGAGCTCTCCTTCCTCCTTCTTGAGTCTAATTCCCAGGCCATTTAGTGTCATCTTCTGCTGTGGTTGTAAGTAGTTTTGACTCAGAGTTGTCTTTTTGCCGCTGTGTCATTATCAAATTGTTACTCAGCCTCTCTTAGCCTATTGTGGTAAATTTTACATTGGTAGAACATCAACTGGTACAGTAACATGTAACACTGTACTTATCTTTGTTGTTGGGTCATCTTTCTGCAGTTGCAGCCGGATAGACCCCCCGACGTTACCCAGTGTTCTACCGCCACAGAGCTGTTAGGGACAAATATGTATTAGGGAGTTAGAATAATTGCCCCAGAGGAGCATATATCACCATATTCAGTCAGTAGAGGAAACTGAATAGGTACTCTCCAACGACAATTGCGTTGATTCAGCATCTGTTGTACCTCTGGCTGCTCAAAGATCTTGCTTATATAAGCAGCACCAGCAACAAAATTCGTTGCATTGTCTGATATCATCAGCCTGGGACATGCCCTTCTGGCTGCAAACCTAAATAATTTGATAAAGGTTTCAGCAGACATATCAGTGGCTACTTCTGATGTATTGCTCTAGTCGTAGCACAGGTGAACAAACAGATGTACACCTTGATGGGAACTTTGTCAACTGTTTTCGTTAAAATTATTGGTCCAGTGTAATCTACTTCTGTCACCTCAAATGGAGTGACATGACATACTCTTTCAGAAGGATATGGAGGTGGACCTGGATACTGACATACTCGCATATCATAATGACGACAAGTAATACAGTCCCTTATTTGTTTCTTCACACTTTGTCGACCTTGAGGTATCCAGTAGGATTGTCGTATGTGACAAAAAGTGTCAGCTACACCACCATGTAACACTTTACTGTGGGCGTTTCGAACAATCAGTCTTGTTAGCCAATGATTCTTGGGGATCAATATTGGATGTATTGTTTCCTTAGGTAGTGAAGAATTATGAATTCTTCCTCGACATCTTATAATCTTTTCTGAGTAGAGATAAAGTCCTAAAGAATTAATCATATCAGGTTTCTTTGGGGATTTATCCTGAGTTTCCAGAAATTTATACTCTGTAGTTTAGTTAGTTTAATATCTTTATTATGCAGCCCATACCCATGGCTGTGGGTCAAGTTAAAGGTTAGGTCGGACGACCCAAGTTGATAGCTGAGCGTTACAGGTAATGAACTCAGTGTTTGGTCCACATGACAAATTAAAAGGTATTTACAGATTAGAGGTATATAATGGGTCCAGAGACTGGGCCCCAAAGTTTTGATAGCTGAACAAGGTACAAAGGTAATGAACTCACAAGTTTCAAATGTAATGAATCATGTAAGTAAGTAAATTTACTTACTTACTTTTATACATGGTTGCAATCATATGGTGCATCCAACAAAACAAGCAGACTCTTGGATGTCACTACTGCCCGCCTCCGGCTGGGTTACAAGTATCTTTGGCAGGTTAAATCACTCCCACCAGATGTAGACCAAACAAAATGTAAACTTTGCCAGTTGGATTATTGTCACACCCTGCGTCATTATGTACTGGAGTGCGATAAAATTAATGAATTCAGAGACAACTCACTCAGAAATGTTCAAGATATGTCAAAGTATTTTATACTCTGTAGAGAAAACATCTTTCTGTATTAACTTTATCACAGGGATGTTAGGAAATATTTCTTCAGTCACAGAGTTGTCAGGAAGTGGAATAGTCTGGGAAGTGATGTAGTGGAGGCAGGATCCATACATAGCTTCAAGGAGAGGTATGATGAAGCTCATGGAGCGGGTAGAGTGACCAAGTAGCGGCCAGTGAAGAGGCGGGGCCAGGAGCTGTGACTCGACCCCTTCAACCACAACTAGGTGAGTACTGTGTTTCAACTATGTCAGATGTATTTGTGGTAAATACTAGATACAGTCTTGCTGGCTCATATCCTCTGTCTTTTGTCGTGTGTGAATGTACTCACATTTATGGCTTCAAGGGTCGAGTCTTGGCTCCCGGCCTCCTGTGTGTGTGTGAGAGAGAGAGATGCACTTGGGAGCAAGGGAATAAGAGTGGTGTAAGAAGGCTGGGGATGAGCTGAAGACATGAGCCTCCTCGTAACTTATAACTTTCTCTGAGGTAACAGCACCAGCGTGTGGCCTCAGCCAGCCTAACACCACACCTCCCCCACAACCACCCCTCAACCACACCACAACCATGCCGCAACCACAACCTAACACAACCGCACCACAACCACAGTCACACCACATTCACAGTACCCATACACCGGTGCGTGCCGCCACCATCACCAACAGCCAGATTGATCAGGCTATCAACCAGAAAGCCTAGTTTATGTTTTTTCTGTATTACTGTGGAGAGTACGCTTCTGTTACGAGAAGTACAATGCTGTAAGATTCATGGCTGAGCTCAGATCTTTTAACCAAACTCACTATTTATAAGTCTGGCCAACTAGAGCATTTACAAGTCGTTACTTACTAGGTAAGTATGGTGAGAACACAGCTTTCAATATGTCAGCTTGACTTAGACTCAGGAATGTCTATTGGGTGAGAAAACATGTTGGTAATGCCAGCCTGTCGAGGCTTGACTCGATTACTATGTGTGTCCTTGAGCTCCTCTCTCTACTCTCTCTCTCTCTCTCTTCTCTCTTCTCTCTCTCTCTCTTCTCTCTCTCTCTCTCTCTCTCTCTCTCTCTCTCTCTCTCTCCTCTCTCTCTCTCTCTCTCTCTCTCCTCTCTCTGACTTTTTTTAGGTAATTTACACATATGTTACTATGTATGATAATTTGTGTAGCTGTATTTCTGTATACATATACCTAAATAAACTTACTCTAAGATCTTCCTTGCTTTTTTCTCCATACTTTCTCTAATCCCATTGTCCTGTATTTTTATTTCTTCGTGTTTACCCTTACATTCTCTTTCCTTCTTACCATCTGCTTTCGTCAACTGCACCCTCCACTCCACTAACCTTCCTTCCCCCCAGCTTTCCCTAGCTCTCCCCAGCTCCTCTTGCTGCTCTCATTTACTTTCACCCATACAACTTTCCACTGTCCATCTCCTTCCCTCCTCCTCCATCCCTCCCTCCCTCCTTTCTTTCTTGAGGGTGGGGAGCAAAAGAAATAGTGAACGGTACTGGAAGGAGAGAGAGAGAGAGAGAGAGAGAGAGAGAGAGAAGAGAGAGAGAGAGAGAGAGTCTTCAAAATAACATCTTCGGATCGTTGAATGATAAGTAATACTGAATGTGATTATGAAAATAGCAAAAAATAATGATGGTGAAAATATCATGATTAATAGTGATGACTGACGTGTTTGATGAAGGCGGTGATGACCAATACATTCAAACATTCATCACAGTACACCAGTACACTCAAACGTTCATTACAATACACTCAAACATTATTCACTAAACACTTAGGTCATACAACACCTGAGGAAATGGGAAACAATAGAATTGGATCCAGGGATAGGGAGGATAACTCCCATTTTAACGTAAGAAGAGTAAAATAACTAACCAGAGGACCAAGGTCTCCACCTGCTGGTGGCCTGAGCGAGTCTGTTTAAAGCCTGTCTACTACACCAGGACATTCGAGAGTGTTTTCCTAGTCTTTTTTTTCCCTTTCGTCTCAGCTAGTTGAGGTAAAGATTCAATTTTGTTGTTCAAGGTGCGTGAAATTAACTCATAAGGAGGTATTCAGCAGGACGATCCACTCGTTCCATCCCTCTTCTGTATGGACAATAATTATCTCAACGTGTGAACGTACTTGTGCCTCATACAGAATCTTGTAACCCCTACTGTCAAGCAGATGCGAGATACGGCGAAGTGCTGTAAGCTTCCTGGCTGTCTTGTTTGCAAGATTTACAATGTGGTTCTTCATGGTCAGATTGGAGTCAAATTTCACCCCAAGGATATCAACTTCCCCAGGTACCAATACTCTCCTATTCATACTTACTAATGCACCGGCATTACCATCATGGTGCCTAGAGACCATCATCATTTGTGTTTTCTCAGGTGCAAATGTTACTTGCCATCGGTCTCCCCAAGCTGATATAGCTCTTAGCTGGTGATTGATGTAGCTTAGGGCAGCTGGCATTTCTTCTTTTGGATAAGTGAATGTGAGAGTACAGTCGTCTGCATATGCATGGGATTCTGGGATGAGATAAAGGTAATTGAAGTAGACATTACATAACAATGGTCCCAGCACACTTCCTTGTGGAACACTTGCCCCAATAAGATGTCTTGCTGATTCTGTTCCTCTCCTTTCTCTCTCCCCGCCTCCTTTGTACACCTTCTTTCCCTTTATCCCTTTTCCCCTCTCCCCTCTATCCCTCTCCCCCTCTCCCCACCATCCCTCTCTTCTTCCTCCTAAATCCGTGACTCCTTCCCTCCTCCTTCCTTACCACTAACCCCTTCCTCCTTCCCTCTCTCCCTCCGTCTTCCTGCAACACACACAGTGCAATACATCATCACTGTAATATTACATCCTACACAAAGGGGTCACGTTAGTGCACATCCTCACGCTCTGCTCTTCCTCACATTATCTCACTCCGTCCATTACTTACAATGTAAAATGTGAAATGACATATATATGTCATTTCACCACTTGAGGAACCTGCCAGCCTCCCTGACGTGGCTTCGAATTCTCCTGACTGCGCTTTCTGTATATATATATAATATATATATATATATATATATATATATATATATATTATATATATATATATATATATATATATATATATATATATATATATATTACAGATAAAAAAAAAATAATATAATATATATAATATATATATATATATATATATATATATATATATATATATATATATTTGAGCTCCGGGGCTACAAATCACAGCTCTTGGGCCACAGGTCACAGATCCTAGGCTACAGACCACAGCTCTTGGGCTACAGGTCACTGCTCACCGTTTAGCTTCTCTCGGGAGCTGTGTTTGTCTAAGAAAGAGTTGCATGGTGTGCCAGAGATATCCGGGTCTCTCTCTCTCTCTCTCTCTCTCTCTCTCTCTCTCTCTCTCTCTCTCTCTCTCTCTCTCTCTCTCTCTTGTGGTACTTATACTTAGAAAAATTTATTTCAGTATTGTGATATCGATAAGCTGTGGACAGAGGCACTTCTGTGTAGTTCAGGACATTTATTAAAGGAAGTGGAATGAGCGAAATGAGGCCAAGAATAACCGAAATGAGGGCTCGAATGAGAAAAATGAGGCAAGAATGGCTTTGTGGAATTAGCCCCAAATTGAGTGAAATGATGCCCAAAACGAGTGGAATGAGTCCCAAAATTAATAGAATTAGGCCCGAAATGTAATGAGGCCAGGAATAAAACCCGGAATCTTTGCAATAATGTATGGAATGATACCAGGAATGTATGGACTAAGGCTCGGAATGCATGAAAGGACGCCAGGAATGAGTGGATTGAGGCCAGGAATAAATGGAATGACGCCAGGAATGCATGAAATGGCGCCAGAAATGAGTGGATTGAGACCAGGATTTGCATGGAATGAGGCCAAAAATGAATGGAATTAGGCCAACAATGTATGGAATGAGGCCAAGAATGAATGGAATGAGGTTTGGAATTAGTGTAATGATGTCCGATGAGTCATTCGTGAAAAGGAGCGAGTGAGGTGGAAGCTGCGTTGAGAGTTGCCTCAGCTGCCACCAGACACGTTGCCACACAGATATTTTAGACGATATATTATTGTCCAGCCCACAGGATGGGTATGGGGTGCATAATAAAGATATTAAACTAAACTTAGGATCGAGCCCCCACCTCCTGCGTTTAATATCATTATTATTGTTGTCCCGTAGCTCGATTGCTCACTCAGCTCACACACTGAGCTCCAGGTGCAATGTGTTTCCTTAACACACCTGCTGTCTATGTTCATCTAGCAGTAAAATAGGTACTTGGGTGTTAGTCGTCTGGTGTGGGTCGCATCCTGGGGACAAAACTGACCTAATTTGCGGGAAATGCTCTGCATAACAAGGGGCTTTCTATATAGTAGTATGTCTTTGATGTCAGCTATGGTCTGTATACATTGTACGTGTACTTGTAGAAATAAAGATGATTATTATTATTATTATTATTATTATTATTATTATTATTATTATTATTATTATTATTATATTATTATTATTATTATTATTATTATTATTATTATTATTATTATTGTTATTATTATTATTATTATTATTATTATGCACTCCCATACCCATGGTGTGGGTGGTATTCCAAAGACTGGGATCCTTGTTGACAGTCACCCTAAAGCACCAGATGAGGAAAAACAGCCACATAAACAAGCTTTCTGGTGTCACTAAATTAGGCCGTCAAATAATTTCTGATGACACTAGAGAGGTTGAGGACGACCTGAATAAGTTGATGTGGTCAGAGATCATTGGGAGGCGCATCATGGGTCCAGGGACTGGGCCAGGAAGTTTTGATAACATAGTCACAGTAGTAATGAACTATTTACATGCTTAAATCTGATTACGGTCGTAATGAGGTATTTATACAGACATGAATTCAGTCACAAAAAATTACAATGGGGTTTAATTATTTAGATTACCTCATATTTTAGCAAGGAATAGTTGAATTCAAACAAGTTTAAGTGGTTGTGGATTATTTGCAATAGTTTTGATATTTGTCCTGAAATGTAGAGAACGAAATAGGAATTGGATCAACACAAACTCGAGTCTAAAGGGATTAGGATCATCACATATTAAGCTCAACAATGACCTTGGAGAAATAGTATATCTCCAAGGTGATGGACTATTACATGATCTTCATTTCACTACTACACTGCTGCCTCTGTACTTGACTGAAGAAGTCTACTGTGTAGGCGAAACACTTCAACAATAGATACCTAACTATTGCACATGTGTCTTAATCAACACTGATTAAGATCTCTGGTCACACTGGTAGTTCCAGTGGTGAGTTTGGATGATGATTTTGTGTGGAGCAGCATCAATCAGTGTGACGTTTGGGGTGAATATTGAGTGTGGGACACCCAGACAGGGCAGTGGAGCCCACACAAGATCCATCAGTATGCATAGAGTGCACGAGTACTGGGTGCCAACACATTTGCTTTCTCCGAGGGTTTGAGAATTAATTGTAAAGTGTCGAGTGCAGAGAGTACTTAGAGTGCAGAACGTTGTACACTAGGGAAAGGGGCACACCCTCTCTCTTTTTACGTTTCGCCTGTTTAGCAGGAGAAACGTCTCATTGAAAGCTCCTCTGCAACCAAATTAAATCCACCGTTCTGTGACCTTTGTTGTGGCAATAAAGACGCATACATTTATGTATATTAGGACATTTCATTATAATCATAATAATAATAATCTTTATTTCTACAAATACACGTACAAGGTACAGGGTCTAGCTGACATCAGTGACATACTACTATATAGAAAGCCTCTTGTTATGCTGAGCATTTCCTTCAAATTAGGTCAATTTTATCTCAGGATGCCACCCACACCAGTCGACTAACACCCAGGTACCTATTTTACTCCTAGGTGAACATGGACAGGAGGTGTCTAAAGGAAACACTTCCTAATGTTTCTACCCGTACCAGGGATCGACCCCTGGACCTCAGTGTGTGAGCTGAGTACTCTAGCAATCGCCACTGGTGGATATTTTAATCTTAATCCTAATAGAGAGAGAACCAGAAACAGCATATACAGTGAGGATGTCAGGGCAACCAGAGTAGGTCAGGTAATGTGGACACATCACTTTTGTGAACGAGAAGAGTTGACGGGTAGTCCATGTCACGTGACCGCTGTGGCCGGAATATATAGTACGATCATCCTGGTCAGAGTTTCCAAGACGTCAAAACAAACACTTGCGCCAGAGATCCTGTATACTCCAGCTCCGGATTTAAAAGTGTAGGCCTTGGTTAGTTGGGCTGGGTAAGGTTCGTCAGGAGACAGAACAAGTGTTTCCTGACGCGGGTCTTAGTCAGATGATGACCCGCATTTGGAGCTTTTGATTAGATCCTTGAAGATGGCGGTAAAGGTAATCGCTGTGTTCATTCTACTGACGTTGCTCACAGGAAGGGTTATGTATGTTGTGACTCCTCTCTCTTGCGTGTTACTCTTGACAGTGCGGAGGCGCGGTTTCTACAGTGTTGAAATGTAGTGGAACCAGTTTCATCTACAGTGGAACCAGTAGTTGGCCGAACATAAGTGTGATCCGGAGCCAAAGTATATAGGTTCACTTGTTAAGGTGTGAGGTGACTCTAGAAGAAGCAGCCAGAACGTAGAACAGCGATACAGATAACAAAGTATCCGTGACACCCAAGAAATACACAGCTTGTAGTATATAGAAAAAGATACTTATCATTACATTAATGGTATACAGCAATCACAGGTTGATGACTACAACACGTGTGCAACACCTAGGTATCTTTATTAGGAAGACCTGTCAGAATTGCATATATCATTAATGTGATGATACCTGTCTGACAGAGCAACATTGATTCTTGCTACAGAGGATATCTTCTACAACCCTTTTGCTAACCTATGACACAACTCTTGGGCGTGTTCAACTTCCACTAATTGGCCCCGCCCATTTGTGACGATGCCTTCACCTACTGCACCTCTTCTGGCTCCAGTATATCTGCGCATCCTCCTGCCTGTGCCTTAGACTAAAGGACGGAACACTTCTCTGAGGGACTGATGATCTCATTCACCTTTCCAGTACGTAATCTCTTGTACTGAGTTAAAAAGGTCACTGCTTAGCGAAACATCTCCATACTAAAGAGTCCCAGGTGTTGCACATGTGTCTTTTTCATCAAAGACACATATGTAAAGTTGAAATACATAACTGTATTTATCCACAGGTTGTCGATATGACCATACAATAACTGTAGATTTGCGCGGGAATCATCACCCCGGCGACCTGGTCTCGGGCATGACCGGGGTATCAACATGTATTGCCAACAGAGTAAACAAAAATTAATTAGATGGAAATAATAATAATAATTAGGCATGAGTAGGACACGTGAGGAGAAGTTTCGCGTGTCCAAGGCTTCTTCAGTCGAAATAAAGAGGTGAGAACAGAGGTCAATAAAGATACCAAACTGCTGCATATGTATCTTGCTCCTCTACTTGTCAGTATTGTATACCATAAATATAATAATTAGCAATATTAGTTTTAATTTAAATTGCATGAGAGCAAACTAGATGTTGCAAGAAAGCTGCTAGGTTATTAGGCATCTCGTATCCGGCCTGTGAACGGTAGCGCAAGAACATATGAACACACTAAATGCCTTAGGACTTACCAAAAAAAACGTGTTAACAGAATTACATTTGGGTGCGTTTACGAACTGATATTTTATCTGTTGCAAGTCAATTTAGAGTAGGTTAGGTGAAACTCCTTTTTTTTGTGTGAACCGTTTTTTCCCCCAAGACGCTGCTACACAGCACCGTCAACGCCCTGTTTTGCACAACTCGGGTTGAACCCTATTTTTTTTTTACTGCCGTTTTAAAAACTCTGATCTATTATTTCCTTCGGAAATGCTGTATTATTTCCCTTGGAAAAAAAGTGAAGGATGAGTGAAACAAGAACCATGGATGGCTCTGCACTTGTCTTCCCTTCCTCCTTGGATGAATTTAGATTTAGAAAGGTACTTCTCTAGCTGTAGAATTGTTGACTAGTGGGACGACCTGCCAAGTAGATTTACGTAGTTTCAAAAATACGTTGGACAACTACAAGAGTGAGAAGGCCAGTGGACCTACTGCAGTGACTCCCCATTCTGAGATATTTTTGAGGCACGGGAGAACTGAAAGTCATATATAGGCGGAGAGAAACAATAGGCAATTCTGTCTACCAAAACAATTTTTCCCATGAAAATTAGTGCTATATCTAAGAGGTAGAATACTGAAATTATAACCATGACTGAAGAGCGTTAAAAACCCAGTGTATATAAATGCTTCGGAGAACCGACAAGTTGATAAATTAGACACATGTGTAACACTTAGGTATCTTTATTGTGGGAAGGTTTCGCCCCACAGTGGCTTCATCAGTCCTGTACAAAGAAGAATGGTGAAGATCAGAAGGAGTTTGAGGTGATCAGTCCCTCTGCCTGGAGTCGATGTAATCAGTCCATCAATCTTGGAAAGAATACAGCATATGTGCGAAGAAGTGGCTTATGTACTGTAGACAGGTGAGGTGAAGCAGTCGTAGGTGGTATCACACTGGACAAATTCACAAGTGGAAGTAGGTCATGCCTGTAGGTTAGACAAGAAGGTTAAACTCTAGTATCCAGGGTGTTGTGAGGTTGGTCACACTATCTAGGGTGTTGTGAAGGCTGGTCACACTATCCAGAGTGTTGTGAAGGCTGGTCACACTATCCAGGGCGTTGTGAAGGCTGGTCACACTATCCAGGGCGTTGTGAAGGCTGGTCACACTATCCAGGGCGTTGTGAAGACCAGCCTTCACAATACAACACATGGGGAATGGAGAGTAATCAGATTTAATGGAAGAAAACGTATAAGGTAATTTTAATTCAGCGGATGGAAAGCTCTCCACCAGCATGAAAACGGTGAAGTAGAGAAAGATACTTATGCACAGTTCAAGACATTTGCTTGAGGAAGTGTTTCGCCACAGTGACAGGTATGTGGTCAGTGACTACTTGGTTACTCGTGGTCAGTGACTGGTCACTCGTGTACATACTGGTCACTCGTGGTCACAGTGACTCTGTTACTCGTGGTACGGTGTCTTGCACTCGTGTCAGTGACACTTGGTCCTCTGGTCAGTGACTAGGTCACTCGTGGAGTGACTCTGTCACTCGTGGCGAAAACGTTTTCTCAGTGTTTTGAGGTGAGTATAATTATCTAGTATGTTTATAGTGTGAGCTTGAGGATACCTGGTCTGCAGCCAAGTGTGAAGTGAGACGTGCTGACAGGTGGCCCTTTACCCACAAAGATGGAGATCATCGCTAAGAAAAATAAACCAGTGAAGAGCTGTGGCAAGCAACACATGATTGATCGATCTTGCTGTTGTGAAATGAATTTTTAATGACACGACATAAAGGCAGCGGCACGCCAGCTTTCAAGAACCTTTGTTGCACCATGCAAAGTGTGGTGCATATCATGCCGCGATCTGTACAAAGCAACATTTGCGTCAGGGCCAGACCCAGCCCTGAGGTCTGGGCTGACCTGGGTGTGGTCACCAGGACCTGAGGTCGTGGTTAACTCAGGTGTGGTCTCCAGGACATGTGGTCTGGGATGACCCGGGTGTGGTCTCCAGGACCTGTGGTCTGGGATGACTCGGGTGTGGTCTCCAGGACCACATCACAGGTCTGGCTAACTAGTCCTTTTCCAGATACTGGTACCGACTTTACTATGCGAAGCTCTGACGAGGCTTTTTTACCCCGTTTCATTGACCTTGTCATGTTTTTATCTTCTCTAGCCATGCTGCCAGTTGTAAGAGTAGTGTAGTGTGTGTGTGGTATATTGTATGTGTGTAACCCCTACATAGGAAAGAGGAACTTATGACGACGTTTCCGTCCGACTTGGACCATTTACAAGTCACACTGTGAGAGTTTTGTCACGTAATGAAGCGTTGAATATTCAATCGGGTCTTGGTGCTCTGAAAATTTCAGTGTTCTTCTTGTGGGAATATTTTTGTCTGATGGGTGTTGAGTTGAACCTGCCTAGCTTGCTGCATTGATTCTCCGTTCTTATATTCTTATATCCTGTGTGAGTTTGCATGCGTATTTGAATATGCTTGTTGGTGTGCGCTTAGCACAGATCTAAACTTGTTCCGCTTTGAGTAATCATAGTCAACCTCTCCTCCAAAGACAACCTTGAGCATCTTTATTCTGTATGTTAGCTTAGATTAGATTAGGTTACCTGTGGGACATAACTGTGACTGTTTCGAGGGTTTTCCTACCCATGCAGCCCGGACTAGAGCCAGACTTCCTTGTTGAATGCATATTTAGCCTTGCTGTTGGTGTTGCCGGCCGGCTGGCCCACATAGGCATCTCAGCCTCTTTGATCTGGCACTTGGCGGAGGTAGTGGTCCGGTTTCCTCTTGAAAACTTTCACACTTATTACAACAATATTTCTGATATTTACTGGTAGCAGGATGAAGATGGACTACAAATGTTGACCTATTAAGTCCCCGGGCTCCGACAAACTGTTTTCAGGTGTTCTGAAGAATGCAAAAAAGGAACTTAGTGAACCTCTAAGAATTTTTTCAATATATCACTACAAATGGATATCGTACATAGGTAATGTGATTTCTGGTTACAAAATTGCAGATAGGCCCCTACCATCGGATAATAATAATAATAATAATAATAATAATAATAATAATAATAATAATAATAATAAATAATAATAATAATTCTTATTTTTACAAGTACATGTACAAGGTATACAGGCCTAGCTGACATCAATGACATACTACTATATAGAAAGCCCCTTGTTATGCTGAGCATTTCCCGCAAATTAGATCAATTTGATCCCAGAATGCGACCCACACCAGTCGACTAACACCCAGGTACCCATTTTACTGATGAATCAGTAGTGAGCAAATTATTTGAATAATAACAGATACACTCAGAAGCCACCTTCATGAACATAATGAGTTGCAATACAAATTCATGAGAAGCCATTCATGCCGAGCAAATTCACCGACTTTTTTCAATGAGGTATTTGAGGCGGTAGACCAAGATAAGGTACGTGTTTACCTACATTTCAGTAGGCTTTTGATAATCCAACACGGGCATGGCTGACTAATAGGCGGCATAGAGTGAATTTAGTGAAAGTGGGATTGGGGGGTCACAAGTGGCATTCCATAAGGATCAGTTTGAGTCCCCTCTTGTACATTAATGACCGTGAGGGCAAAGAGAGATAAAAATGTCTATAATCTATTAGCTAAATGGACACATATGCAACGTTTGAATATTTTAAGTCTGCGTTTCGCTCGCCAGGAGCTTTGTCAAGCCTCATTGTGGCTTGACAAAGCTCCTGGTGAGCGAAACGTAAACTAATAAACTATAGTCATAACGTTGTGTATAAGTTCACTTGCCTAAACAGAAGTCCAAAGGTTAATCTACTGCAATATACATCATTAGCACGCACAGCATTTAGGCCAACTTATACTAGGAAATACATTATTTATACTAATAAGAGTACACACATGTATACTTCTTGAAGCTGATGTATCCATGACGCCACTGCTTTTTATTCAATTTATTTTACACTTTCTCCCATATATCACACACCAGTAAGGTCTTAAATGGTTAACACAAATGAGTGAAACAATGACTTACCGAAAAGTATTTTCTGACAATGTAACGGAAAACGCGGAGCATCCAGAAGACATAAATCCATATACTGCAAATATTAAACCAAGTTCAGAGAGCAATGAAGGACCACACTACCCCAGGTCACCGCCCACTGAGCCTCTCACCCAAGCCTATAACCATCAACCCTCGTGTCCCATTAAAAAAAAAAGATAATGGGTAATCAGGTTATCTCAAGAGAACCTCTTTTTGTTCAACTGTTGGTTGAGGCCACACCTCACCTCCCCCCCCCCGTCTCTCACAGATGAGGAGGGAGAGGCAGCCACAGCACCCCAACACAAGGTGCGGGTGGTGTGGGAAGGGGAGGCAGCCACAGCACCCCAACACAAGGTGCGGGTGGTGTGGGAAGGGGAGGCAGCCACAGCACCCCAACACAAGGTGCGGGTGGTGTGGGAAGGAGAGGCAGCCACAGCACCCCAACACAAGGTGCGGGTGGTGTGGGAAGGAGAGGCAGCCACAGCACCCCAACACAAGGTGCGGGTGGTGTGGGAAGGGGAGGCAGCCACAGCACCCCAACACAAGGTGCGGGTGGTGTGGGAAGGGGAGGCAGCCACAGCACCCCAACACAAGGTGCGGGTGGTGTGGGAAGGAGAGGCAGCCACAGCACCCCAACACAAGGTGCGGGTGGTGTGGGAAGGAAGGCAGCCACAGCACCCCAACACAAGGTGCGGGTGGTGGGGGAAGGAGGCAGCCACAGCACCCCAACACAAGGTGCGGGTGGTGTGGGAAGGAGGCAGCCACAGCACCCCAACACAAGGTGCGGGTGGTGTGGAAGGAGAGGCAGCCACAGCACCTCAACACAAGGTGCGGGTGGTGTGGGAAGGAGAGGCAGCCACAGCACCCCAACACAAGGTGCGGGTGGTGTGGGAAGGGAGGCAGCCACAGCACCCCAACACAAGGTGCGGGTGGTGTGGGAAGGAAGGCAGCCACAGCACCCCAACACAAGGTGCGGGTGGTGTGGGAAGGAGGCAGCCACAGCACCCCAACACAAGGTGCGGTGGTGTGGGAAGGAGAGGCAGCCACAGCACCCCAACACAAGGTGCGGGTGGTGTGGGAAGGAGGCAGCCACAGCACCCCAACACAAGGTGCGGGTGGTGTGGAAGGAGAGGCAGCCACAGCACCCCAACACAAGGTGCGGTGGTGTGGAAGGAGAGGCAGCCACAGCACCCCAACACAAGGTGCGGGTGGTGTGGGAAGGAGAGGCAGCCACAGCACCCCAACACAAGGTGCGGGTGGTGTGGGAAGGAGGCAGCCACAGCACCCCAACACAAGGTGCGGGTGGTGTGGAAGGAGAGCAGCCACAGCACCCCAACACAAGGTGCGGGTGGTGTGGGAAGGGAGGCAGCCACAGCACCCAACACAAGGTGCGGGTGGTGTGGAAGGAGAGGCAGCCACAGCACCCCAACACAAGGTGCGGGTGGTGTGGGAAGGGAGGCAGCCACAGCACCCCAACACAAGGTGCGGGTGGTGTGGGAAGGAGGCAGCCACAGCACCCCAACACAAGGTGCGGGTGGTGTGGGAAGGAGGCAGCCACAGCACCCCAACACAAGGTGCGGGGTGTGGAAGGGAGGCAGCCACAGCACCCCAACACAAGGTGCGGGTGGTGTGGGAAGGGGAGGCAGCCACAGCACCCCAACACAAGGTGCGGGTGGTGTGGGAAGGGGAGGCAGCCACAGCACCCCAACACAAGGTGCGGGTGGTGTGGGAAGGAGGCAGCCACAGCACCCCAACACAAGGTGCGGGTGGTGTGGGAAGGAGGCAGCCACAGCACCCCAACACAAGGTGCGGGTGGTGTGGGAAGGGAGGCAGCCACAGCACCCCAACACAAGGTGCGGGTGGTGTGGGAAGGAGAGACAGCCACAGCACCCCAACACAAGGTGCGGGTGGTGTGGGAAGGGGAGGCAGCCACAGCACCCCAACACAAGGTGCGGGTGGTGTGGGAAGGAGAGGCAGCCACAACACCCCAACACAAGGTGCGGGTGGTGTGGGAAGGAGAGGCAGCCACAGCACCCCAACACAAGGTGCGGGTGGTGTGGGAAGGAGGCAGCCACAGCACCCCAACACAAGGTGCGGGTGGTGTGGGAAGGGAGGCAGCCACAGCACCCCAAACACAAGGTGCGGGTGGTGTGGGAAGGAGAGGCAGCCACAGCACCCCAACACAAGGTGCGGGTGGTGTGGGAAGGGGAGGCAGCCACAGCACCCCAACACAAGGTGCGGGTGGTGTGGGAAGGGGAGGCAGCCACAGCACCCCAACACAATGTGCGGGTGGTGTGGGAAGGGGAGGCAGCCACAGCACCCCAACACAAGGTGCGGGTGGTGTGGGAAGGAGAGGCAGCCACAGCACCCCAACACAAGGTGCGGGTGGTGTGGGAAGGTGAGGCAGCCACAGCACCCCAACACAAGGTGCGGGTGGTGTGGGAAGGGGAGGCAGTCACATCTTCACCCATACAGCTCTGGTTAGACAGAAAGGGAAGGAAGGATAGAACACCTTTTATAAAGTATCTGTAAGTTTTCCTAGTAAAAAGTTATCTATTCTTTTATAGACTATCTGAATAGAGCTGCACGTGTCATCTGCCGTGAGCTTCAAAGTGATAGAAATCCATTAAAAAATATCCAAGTTTATTGTTTTCATGTTTGTATCTTACGTAGACTGGTTGGTTAATGCTATTTAAATCCTATGGAGTACACTTGCTTGATAAAATCAAGAATAGTGAAAGACGTACAAGCTGTCCAGAGAACATGTTATATGTTACAACAACAGAAATTAGATCAAATAAAAATGAACCCAAATGGATGAGCAGGAAGAGTTCCTGGCCTCATAAGACTGTCATGTGGTTGGTGAGCGGCTTCTCTCTCCTTTGGTAGACCTGCAGTGCCCCGAGCCTTGGCTAGTGTGTACTGTTTTACTTTGCATGCGCAGCTGGATGTTTAGGAAGAGTTGCTAAATTTTGTATGGAAGTAAAAGCTATCAAACATAAACACTTGACACTTTTGTTCATTTAAGAAATAACAGCAACAATCAGTCATCAGTTCGCAGAGAGAAAAATCTTTATTATATTACCTGCGCGAAAATTAGTCTAAAAATCACCAAATAAGTATATTTCGTTGATAATAAATTATAACTAAATTTAGATTTATTTGAGATAGGCTAGGCAGGATTATGCTAAATTACAATACTTTAACAAGGTGAGGTTGCCACTTCCGGAGGTCACTGCCCCCCGCGGCCTGGTCCAGGACCAGGCCTCCAGGTTGCTGGCCTGATCGATCAAACTGTTAGTACCCGCAGTCCAACGTATGCATCACAACTCGGCTACTCAGGAATTTTTTTTTTTTTGAGGAATCTGTTGAGTTTCCCTCTTGAAGACAGCTAGGGGTTTGTTGGTAGACCCCCTTATGTATGAAGGGAGGGTGTTGAAGAGTCACGGTCCCTTAACATTTATTGAGTTCTCTCCCAGTGTACACATCGCTTCCCCGTTTACACTGGAGGCATCTTTTACCATCTGCCAAACCTCTTACCTGGAGTCTACCTGGAGGGCATTCCGGGGATCAACGTCCCCGCGGCCCGGTCTATGACCAATCCCTCCAGTATCTTCCAGGTGTATATTTTGATGTGCAGTATCTTTCTCGCCTACGTTCTAATGAGTACAGGTCTAGGGACTTCAAGCGCTCCCAGTTATTTAGGTGCTCTACAGTTTATAGGAGCTGTGAAGGTTCTCCGTACATTTTTCAGCTCAGCAGTTTCGCATGCCTTGAAAGGGATCATTAGTACACAGCAGTGTTCTGGCCTAGAGAACGACTGACATGGAGACTATCATCATCATTGGCTTGACATTTCTTGTTTTGAAGTTCTAATTGTTCAACCTATCATTTTTCTTGCTGTTGATAACATTGTTGTGCTCCTTGAACGTAAAATCTTCTGACATTATAACGCAAAGTCTCTCACATTTGACTTAACGTTCCATGCAGTTTATCTTGTACTCCGATCTTGTTTTTATTTCCTCCATTTCGTTACGTAGTAACTGAAATTTGTTCTCTCTGAACATCATATTGTCAGTTAGCCAATGGAAGACTTAATTAATATCAGCTTGGAGGCTCCTTGTCCACTTTCATACAAATTCTAGTATCGTCTGTAAAGGATAATACATAGTTATGATTTATGTTCCTGTCTGTGTCAGAAATAAAAGTGAGGAAGTGAAGTGGGGCGAGTACTGGAAAATAAACTATGTTAATTCACAACAAATTATTAGATAAAATTTGTCTTTCAAGACGATAATGCACCATTCATGTCGTTAGAGTTGTTCAAAATTGTCTTGAACATGAAAATGAAGTGGAACACTCGGCCTGGCCCCCACAATCGCTGGATCTAAATATCGAGCATCTGTGGGGTCAGCTGAAGAGGTAATACTGGTCAATTAGCAAGAACTCATTTAATATTAAATACTTTCTAAAAAATTCTCTTATACGTTTAAAGATATATTTTTTTCACTTAAGTTAATGAAAAAATAATAATTTTGTACCAAATAAACATTAGAAAACTTACCTAACCTTATTATAACAAGCGCATTTAATTTAGCCTAATCCAACTAAATATATTTTAGATAAGTTTACAGTAATTCAATAATAAACAAACACAATGAAATATATTTTTTTCGTTAGGTTCAGAATGATTTTTTTTGCGAAATTATTACATACACAAATTTTCGCTTGCCTTATTCGGCAAGAAGAGCGTTGCTATTTAAGCCAAAATCACAAGTTTTACCTATTCGGCACGACATATATATATATATATATATATATATATATATGTGCAAAAATATCACAGTAGACAGGTGATATCAAAATATGCAAGATAACCACTATGAAAAATAGAGAATTCAAGCGCTTCGACTACTCACATTATCAAGGTTCCTTGATAATGTGAGTGAAATCAGCGCCTGAATCCTCTATTTTCATGTGGTGTCTTATATATATATATATATATATATATATATATTATATATATATATATATATTGTTGTGTGTGTGTGTGTGTGTGTGTGTGTGTGTGTGTGTGTGTGTGTGTGTGTGTGTGTGTGTGTAGTACCTTGGTAAAATTGTAGGACCATAGCTCGAGAAGTGGATAAAGGCTTCAGGAAGAATATTTGAATATTCCACTTCTACCACCTCATCTTTTTTTTTTTACCAATAGGTATATTTTATTACATAATATGGTACAAAAGATTTAAGAGATACATTGTTGATATAAAGATGCATATACAGTACACGAGGTGATATATATATATATATATATATATATATATATATATATATATATATATATATATATATATGCACCTGGGTACGTAATTTGAAATTAAGGTGACAGCATCATCAACAGGAAGTAGGTCATCAGTCTCAACATTATCTCAATGACACGAAGGAATTTTGCCAAACGCTTAAGTACAATTATCATAGAGATTGAGAATGACTAACCACAACCATAAGTGTGCTGAAACGTCTTCATGGCCAGAATTAAGATTGTATCAACAGGCAGAACGGAAGACGATAAGACTAATGGAAAATGGTCTAATTTTAAAGTAGAGACACGCGATGATGATGTCAGCATAATACTGCTAGCAGCCTCGCTGAGAAACACAATTGAGTTGTATATGTCTTAGCTCTCTGAGGACAGTAGTGAGATTGTATTAAAGCCATATAAGCATGGGAGAAGCAGAATTAACAGTAGCAGCATCAACAATACCAGTAGTAGCAACAGCATAGTAGTACAGCAGCACTACCAGTCGTAGCAGTAGTAGACCAGCAGTACATCAACAATGGCAACAATTGCTGACGTCACCTGGGGCGCTGGAAGCTTGAAATTGCCGTATATTTTAGTGTGTTTTGAGGTGAGGATCAGGGAGAGGTGGAGAGGTGAGGGAAGGGGAGGAGTAAGCGGAAGGAAGGGAAGAACGAATGAAGGAGGTGAAGGGAGCGAAGGGGTGAGGGGAGGGAAGGAGGATAGTATTAATGAAGTGAAGGGAGGGTAGGGAAAGGGAGGAGTGAGGAAAAACATTAAAGTGTAACATTACATAGGTTCCGGCCACCACTGGCAACAAGCAGCCACAGGAATACAAATGTTGACACAAAGTGATTATGTGAAGGATAGATTATGACAAGGTGATTATGTGAAGAAAATGATAAATGAAGTAGGTAGGTGTTGAGGGAGGTAGGTGCAGGGAAGAGTGAAGGAAGACTGCTAGAGGATGAAGAGAAGGGGTTAAGGGAGACAGGTTGAGGGTCATACCCTGGAGAAACAGACCAAGGAACCCTTCTTGGATTATCCTGAGTTACCCTGCGTTACTCCATGTTATCCTTCGTTATTGGCAAACACCTATGCTAGGTTATTCAGTAAACACTTCAGGAGGAAGAGGGAAAAAGAATAGGTAATTTCACTGAGGATTGTTGGAACCTCCTCACCCAATGTTATTGAGCAGTATATAAAATCGTAACAGAAAAATCCTGAATTTCACATATGAATAGGAACTATTGGAAAACTGTTTTTTGTCTAAGGAAGTTGGAAAAGTAAAAAGTTCTAGGAAGTGAAACTAATGGAAGACTATCTATAAAGTAGTAGATCGTTACAGTCTATCTAGAAATCAGTATTAGTATTCTGTAGAAGCAGTAGATCCTTACTATCAATCTGTAGGTCTGTATTAGTAATCAGTCTATCAACAGAATCAATAGAGAAACCAGTGCCAGCCAGCAGGAATGTCATGCAAGAGTTGGAGGTGCGCCATCTCCGTCTTACACTATTACCAGATACCAGTAGATCAGGAAAGCGTTATTGGGGGATCTTCTGACGGTATCACTGAATGTAAATCAAATGTAAACTGAAACTTGGCGCCGCTGGGCAGGTTAGTTGGCGCCGGCCAAGTCTGATGTTTAAATTGCCATCGTTAGATACACGGCAGTGTATAGATTCATTTTACCCAACTCTTGAATACTTCCAGCAGGACTGGAGTTCTTTTGGGACTGGAATGGTATGTAAGTACCGACAAGGTGGAGTAAATATTGGGATAAAGTAGATACTCTTGTTAACGACATTTTGCCCACATTGGGAATTTAAAGTCAGTCGAAAAAGAAGGGGATACAGTATCTGAGGGCGAGGGAGCACTGCAGGGTGAACAGGGTGCACGTAGGCGCTTGGATACCTGGATAACTTGCAAGTATGGTGTAAGCTGAAGCTTTAGCTAACATGAGCTTCCCTGCTCCTGTGTAATAGTGTTAGAAGTGCTGAAAGGGGCAGATTCTGAATATCTACCATGATTGTCGGAATTTCGATACATAAAACATTCATTGTTTATATTGTACATTCTATATGGATACTGGTGTTCTTTGATCCGTGTGACAATGTTTCGTGCTTCGTAAAATTTACCCTATGTAACGTTAGTCACATCCACTGCAAAGAATGATATAGACTCATATTTTTCAAAATTACGGTGACTGTATTTGGCTGTAGCAAGGTCCTTGAAGGCAGTGGAAGTGCTGACTGCAGTGTTGCTAATGCAGTCGTGCATAAAGTAAAACGGGAAGTGGAGAGTGAAGATAATTTTTAATAATACCACATTCTTCTTCAAGAAACTCTTGGTCGCATACTCTGTATGCTCTGAAGAAGAAACCTATCTGCACCCCTGTTTTGGTTCTAGCGTCGAGGTGCTGCATGGCTACACCTAAAACACAGAAAGAAATTGACAGGTAGATGAATGAGACGCTTGGGGATCTTTATTGTGGAAACGTTTCGCCAGTACAGAGGAAGGTAAAAGATGAGAAGTAGTTTGAGATAATCAGTCCCTCAGTCTGAAGATGATGTGTTCAGTACGTCAGTTTTGATGCAAGTACAGTATATGCATGGAGAAGGGGCTTGTATACAGGAGACAGGTGAGACGAGGCAGGGTCTTCATGCTTGCCCTAGTGGATTTTGTCCACCAGTGACGCCACTGCCAACTGCTTCACTTCACCTGGCTCCTGTATGTGTGTGTATGAAACTTCTCAGCACTCCAGCAAACAACTTGGTACCAGTGAACTTGAATGAGTCGCCGGTACATATGGGGAGTAGCAAGCTTGTCTTGGAGGAAGAAAACAGACCAAATAAAATTATTTAGTTTTATCATTTAATTAAAAATAGAAACGGGAATAAGATCAGATTTATTCGGATTTTTAACACGGGGAAGGGCTAGTCATCTAGGATTATCCAAGAATCAGTGCGTCATAGAGGACAGAAGTGCGTCAACGAGGACTGTCTTTATTTCCATTATTATTATAATCAAGGGGGAGCGCTAAACCCGGAGGATTATGCAGCACCTGTGGGGGGAATACGGAAGGTATTCAGGCTTAATTCAAGGAACCGGAGCACAGATCCAATTCCCTAGATCAACATCAAGGAACCTTCCTTGAGGGGTTATTTCCATCATGGTCCTTTAATCCTGTTCCCCAGGATGCAACCCACACCAGTCGACTAACACCTAGGTACTTACTCCTAGGTAAACAGGAACATCAGTTGTAAGGAAACATGCCCAACGTTTCCACCCTGCCGGGGATTGAACCACGGTTACTCAATGTGTGAGGTGAATGCGTTGCCTGTGAATTTTCCAGCGAGGTTCCGTATCTTGGGAAAGTATACTTAATTATATAGGTTATGAGCTGTGTTTACAAGCATGAGCAATATATGGCGGTTAGTATAGTTAGGTATTTATGAGCCGTCAGCAGTGCGCATGTGGCGCGGTGCTTGTCTGGCTCAGCTGATTCTTGCCAAAACATTGTGTTGTAGAATAATAGTGACGTGCCAATGTTTGCTCAGACCCTGACGTTTGTCCTCTGTCCACCGCAGCTTCACTTGCATCTCGTGCTTAGCAAGGTTGAGGCCTCCTCATACGTAGCTCATCTTGACGTAGATTGAGACTAAGAACAAAAATAGCGTTGAAAGTGATAGGATTTTGTCAAATGTTTTACCTTCCCGCCAGGTTGTCTTGAAAAGTGTTGCTGGCAAGATTTAAGGAACGTGTAACTCATTATGACTGTTATTAAGGAAGTTTGATAAGATAACCTATGATAAATGAAAAGAAAATTGTATGTGGAAAATAATTTAAAAGCCAGACAATTGCAGAACAGCGGACTTGCCTCCCTCAATTATTACCTTTCACTGTTAGCAGGCGCTTCCCTCAGGCATTTTGCCGGTCATTGTATATAATTCCAGCTTTACTTTTAATACAACCAACGTGAATTTCTTCAGTGTGGGTTCAAACTCATCAACTTCTAAATTGAAAACTGAAAAGAGAGCCATGTTTCTTGCCATCTGTTTCCTCACATTTTGTGCATGATAATGGTGGCTACTTAAAATATTTTTTTCTACATATATATTATGGGGTAATTTTCTGCGATGTTTGGATGATGTGAGTCAAGTTTAGGCTGGTGCCACTGATGCTGGACCTTCCAAGCTAACATTTCACACAGGAGTTCCTTACCATGTTTTGTTTCAGTATCTGGTAAGGGAAACGTACAAATTTTTATCTGCATGTTTTTTTTTGTAGAATTGAATGAGTCATATCAACACTGTAGGAGTAATAAACCAAACACACTGCTGCTTACACACATTCTATACCAACCAGCCAACACCTACACACACACCAATACCTACACACGCCAATACCTACACACGCCAATACCTACACATGCCAATACCTACACACGCCAATACCTACACACGTTAATACCTACACACGCGCTCGCACGCAGACACAACACCTGCACACACCTGCACACGCACACACCTGCACACGCACACACCTGCACACGCACACACCTGTACACGCACACACCAGCACACGCACACCCCACCTATATATGTACACCTACGCATACGCGCACACGTACACACGCACGCACACACCTACACAAGTGCGCACACGTACACGCACTCACATCTACACACGCACATCTAAAACGCACGCACACCTAAAACGCACGCACATCTAAAACGCACGCACATCTAAACGCACGCGCACACACCACACACACACTACACGCACACACCTACACGCCACACCTACACGCACACCTACACGTCACACACCTACACGCACACACACACGCATCACACCTACACGCACACACCTACACGCACACACCTACACACACACACCTACACGCACACACCTACACGCACACACCTACACGCACACACCTACACGCACGCACACACCTACACGCGCGCACACCTAACACACACACCTAAACACACACACAACACACACACAC
>WNWK01003015.1:37500-135000 GCA_009830355.1 Cherax destructor
AGAGGTGTTCACAGAGGAGATTGAAGGGCCTCCAGAAAGGAGGAGAGGTATGGTACACCATCAGGTGCTGGACACAATACACACAACTGAGGAGGAAGTGAAGAGGCTACTAAGCGAGCTGGATACCTCAAAGGCGATTTGGCCGGATAACATCTCTCCATGGGTCCTGAGAGAGGGAGCAGAGGAGCTATGTGTACCCCTAACAACAATCTTCAACACGTCTATCGAAACAGGGCAACTACCTGAGGTATGGAAGACAGCAAATGTAGTTCCAATTTTTAAAAAAGGAGACAGGAACGTAGCACTAAACTACAGACCAGTGTCACTGACATGTATAGTATGCAAGGTCATGGAGAAGATTATCAGGAGAAAAGTGGTGGAGCACCTAGAAAGGAATGAGCTTATCAATGACAGCCAACACGGTTTCAGGGACGGGAAATCCTGTGTCACAAACCTACTGGAGTTTTATGACAGGGTGACAGCAGTAAGACAAGAGAGAGAGGGGTGGGTAGATTGCATATTCTTGGACTGTAAGAAGGCGTTTGATACAGTTACACACAAGAAATTAGTGCAGAAGCTGGAGGACCAGGCAGGGATAACAGGGAAGGCACTACAATGGATCAGGGAATACCTGTCAGGAAGACAGCAGCGAGTCATGGTACGTGGCGAGGTGTCAGAGTGGGCGCCGATGACGAGTGGGGTTCCATTGGGGTCAGTCCTAGGACCGGTGCTGTTCCTGGTATTTGTGAACGACATGGCGGAAGGAATAGACTCCGAAGTGTCCCTGTTTGCAGATGATGTGAAGCTGATGAGAAGAATTCAATCGGACAAGGACCAGGCAGAACTACAAAGGGATCTGGACAGGCTGCAAGCCTGGTCCAGCAATTGGCTCCTGGAGTTCAACCCCACCAAGTGCAAAGTCATGAAGATTGGGGAAGGGCAAAGAAGACCGCAGACGGAGTACAGTCTAGGGGGCCAGAGACTACAAACCTGAATCAAGGAAAAAGATCTTGGGGTGAGTATAATACCAGGCACATCTCCTGAGGCGCACATCAACCAAATAACTGCTGCAGCATACGGGCGCCTAGCAAACCTAAGAACAGCATTCCAACATCTTAATAAAGAATTGTTCAAGACCCTGTACACTGTGTACGTTAGGCCCATACTGAAGTATGCAGCACCAGTTTGGAACCCACATCTAGCCAAGCATGTAAAGAAGCTAGAGAAAGTGCAAAGGTTTGCAACAAGACTAGTCCCGGAGCTAAGGGGTATGTCCTACGAGGAGAGGTTAAAGGAAATTGACCTGACGACACTGGAGGACAGGAGAGATAGGGGGGACATGATAATGACATATAAGATACTGAGAGGAATTGACAAGGTGGACAGAGACAGAATGTTCCAGAGATGGGACACAGCAACAATGGGACACAGTTGGAATTTGAAGACTCAGATGAATCACAGGGATGTTAGGAAGTATTTCTTCAGTCACAGAGTGGTCGGGAAGTGGAATAGTTTGGGAAGCGATGTAGTGGAGGCAGGTTCCATACATAGCTTTAAGAAGAGGTATGATAAAGCTCATGGAGCAGGGAGAGAAGGGATCCAGTTGCGATCAGTGAAGAGGCGGGGCCAGGAGCCGAGTCTCGACCCCTGCAACCACAATTAGGTGAGTACAATCACACACATCAGAAGAGTTTTTCTCAAGCTATCTTACAGAAATTAAATTGGGGATAATCATTATAAGTTTGAGCAGAGGGCAGCTGCACCTGCCAATAGTGCCATGACCGTTCCTGTAGTTATAGTGTTCACCAGTGATGAGGCATTCTCGAAGTATAAATGAAAACCTTAGAGGAAGGAAAGATAAATGTAACTATATACTGGCTCAGAAACAAAACCCATATAAAAATATAAAACTTAAAATTTAAGTTTATATCATATCTCAGTATTATTCTGTTTAAATTTCTCTTCAATCCTATAAGATAAAATAATAAATTTTTAAGAAAGTGTAATTTGCAGACTCTGTGTGATCTATGAGATGAAGCCATCTTCATAATGAAGTATGTAATGTATTGGAAATTTGCACCTACACAGTCCAATAACAATCCAAAGCCTCCTCTGAATATTGTAGATTAACATTGAAGGTTTGAAGCAAACAAGATAAGGCATTTACATTTATTGCATGAAAATGAATGTTTATATTTTCACAATTTTTTCAATAACGTTAGCAAATTGGCACCTACACAGCCCAAAGTCAGTAGAACTTTTTTCTAATTGAGATATGCTAGTATTTTTCAGAATTCATAATGTTCTTAGACATATAACTATGGTGGTGCTTAATATGTTATCAGAATAGTTACTCTGTTATCCCTTCAATTATTTGGCTTCATTTTCAAGGTTGAGGATAAACGTACATTGTGTTATCAAAATTTGCCTCCCAGTTATTAAAGCTGTATAATATCTGTTAAAGTTCTTGCCTTGACCAAGAATACATAATGAAATTGAATACATAATAACGGACTTCAGAAATGTGGAAAAAATCCATTGGGTCACTTGATTTGGAACAATGGACAAAGACCATTGATTACAAAATTGCCTTTTGTTATGGTAACTGCAAAGCAATCTGCTCTCTGTCCACCACAGTTGACATTACTGACCACCTGCTCTAACTTATTAGTCTGTTAAATTGAGAGTGTTAACTCAGCCATTCTTCAGATGTGGTTCTGTGACTTCATTGTGACTTTGTCACAATTCTTTTTCATTTAGCCATTAAAAACATTCTAAACTTACCTTTACAGTATTTTTCTCAAAATATTGAAAGAATGTATTGTAGTATTTTAATGAAAATGAGGCAAAAATGTACCATTCAGTTATTACAGGTAATGAAATATTTGTGATGTTTACCTAAACAGTATTTCCACAAAAATAGTTTCAGTCAAACATGTACAGTATAAATGTTACAGGTCATAAAATATTATTTAATGTTTAGACACGAAATCACACTTTGTGATGCATGAGGGCTTCCTCCAGATATTAGATAATAATGATAACCAGAACTTGATGGCAAAGACAACCCGATCAACCCTTAGTAACTTGCAATATGGAAACTACATCTTCATTTTAATATGACACTACAACACTAGATCAAATGGCTAGTATATGCAGAGATTCAGAACAGTTGCCAGAAAAAGCAACAGACAGAGCTGAGGAAATAGCTCAGTTTCTTCATCGGATGAGACTTAAGCAAGAACAGAATGGAGTGTGTGATGAAACAACATCGGAGAATGGTCGGCACCAGTGTCCCATCCTGTGGTAGGTTAATACCTGACTTTTAAAAATTGTGTGGTACATTAAATGCTGAAGATGGGACATCATGGACATAGCTCCACTCATGTAGCTACAAATATGTAATCTCACAGCTGTGCATTTTTTACATTGAAGGGTCAGTGGTGTCCCAATCCCCAAAAAAATATAAGATAAAATGTACAGCTTATCCTCACTTAACGACGGAGTTCCGTTCCTAAGACCACATTGTTAAACGAATTCGTCGGTAAGTGAGGAGCATACTATAATGGTAGTGGGTTTGTGTCAACCATCTTTGATATTGTTTTAATGTCACCTTACCTTTGAACCTTTGATATACCTTTGAAGAGTTTCGAGAGTTTCTCTACTCTGAGCCCGGCCACGGGCCAGGCTCGTCTGGTGCTAGCCTGGTCAAGCAGGCTGTTGCTGCTGGAGGCCCACTGCCCCACATATCCGTCACAGCCTGGTTGATCTGGCACCTGGTGAAGATACTTGTCTAGTTTCCTCTTGAAGGCTTCTACACTTGTTCCAGCCATGCTTGCACCATTTATAACATTTCTGGTATACAGTGGTACCTCGAGTTTCGAACTTAATCTGTTCCAGGAGCTAGTTCTAAAGTTGAAACGTTCTAAAGTCGAAGCAATATTTCCCATGAAAAATAATGTAAATCCAATTAATCCGTTCCTGCTGTCAGGAGCCATGACAAAATAGTACTTCAATATGACGCTATTATCAACTCTATGGCTTATTTATCTATCACAATTCATCTAATATGACATAAACAATATAAATAACATAAAAACCTGATATACACTCTAGAATGAATAAAATACATATGTATGTGTGTCATTACGTATGTGGTGGCGGGCATTCTTCCTCCAGCTATGAAAATGTCTTCCCATTCTTTCCTCATTCAGACGTGTTAGTATAAGAGAAAACTGAGTTTGTAATGCTAACTGCATTAGATCACTTCTTTCATAAGAAAACCCATAATGTACAAATGAACTGGTGTATGTACACCATTTACATACCTTGCAAAAGATAGGCAGAGCGGATTGTGCTGTCAGGAGTTTATTTCATTCGTCCTTTTTCTATCGCTTAATTGCTACACTCTTAATGCTACACTTTGTCACTGAACTTAACTGCTTTAAACTCCACAACTTGCATCTGTGCTGGCGTGCAGGAACACGTTAAAAATCCCTAAAAGTGTGTTATTAGTCTTGAAGATGTCATATTAATAATGATAATAATCACTCTGAGGCGCATTAATAATGATAATAATAACACAATAATAATCACTTTGAGGTGTATAAAACGTTAATACAGTGGTACCCCAAGTTTCGTATTGCTCCCAACTCAAACAATTATGTAAGTATTATTGTAAGGTGTATTTTTGGGGGTCTGAAACGGACTAATCTAATTTACATTATTCCTTATGGGAACAAATTCGTTCGATAACGGCACTCGAACAGCCTTCTTGAACGAATAAAATACAAAACTTGGGGTACCACTGTAGAGACACTTTGCTTAATCCATCTATGATATTTTTCAAAATTATATAATAAACACGCTATGTAACATATAAACATATAAATTAACATAAATATGAGATGTTTTTCCAGTCGGGCTGACGAGTGAACAAAAACCATTTGTGTCTGGACTGCTAACAACAACAACAACTGGTTTGTTTACAAAACTCGCAAACCTTCTACTCTCATGTACTCATCTTGTTTACTCACCTCTCACTCTACATTAAGACTACAAATATCTTAAGGTAAGTAATGAGTGTACTATACAGTGGACCCTCGGTTTTCGTTGAAAATTCTTTCCAGAATGCTGTTCGAGTGCCATTACTGAACGAATTTGTTCCCATAAGGACAAAGGTAAGTTAGATTAGTCATTTCAGACCCCCAAAAATACAGTGAGCCCCCGGTTTTTGTGATTAATCCGTTGCAGAGGGCCTGGCGAACACCGAATATCATGAACTCCAAATCTATTTTCCCCATAAGAAATAATGGAAATAAAATTAATCCGTTCCAGACACCCAAAAGTATTAAAATAAAATATTTTCGTACATTAAATATACATTAAATTACACAGAAAACAATGAGAAATAATTAAATATAGTACAATAACATGTCACTTACCTTTATTGAAGAGTTGTTGATGTGTGGAAGATGGGGTTACTGGCCTTTTTCTTTTAATGCCACTAGGACCAGGTTGAGAGTCACTGGACCCCACTCTAACCAAAAATCTGTCCAGGGAGCTCTGTGTCTGGCATTTCTTTAAAACATCCCTGAAATGGGACACCACATTGTCATTGTACAGGTTACCAGCACGGCCTGCAACAGCTTTGTTAGGGTGAAATTCATCCATAAAGCCTTGCATGTCAGTCCATTGTGCAATGATCTCCTTCAGTTCTACCGTATTTCTGACATTCTTTACCACAGGGCTGGCACTAGGAGCTTTCTTGGGGTCCATGGTGGCTTATTTAGCAGTTGCAAGCACTAAAAACACTGGAATAATGACAATATATATGGTATGAATGCGTGGGTGGTGGTCGCTCGCTGGTAAACAATAGCACACTGATGCTGAATGGAGTGCCTGGGCTCGCTCAGGCCACGCTTACGCGTCTGGGATGAATCATGAACTCCGAGCTGATTCGTGAACACCGAACCAAAATTTTTGCAAAAAAAATCACAAACACCTATTTTCACGAACTCCGACGCTCACGAACTCCGGGGGTTGACTGTACACCTACATAATTGTTCGAGTTTGGAGGTGAACGAAAACCGAGGGTCCACAGTGGACCCCCGGTTTATGTAATTAATTTGTTCCAGAATGCTGTTCAAGTGCCGTTTCCAAACGAATTTGTTCCTATAAGGAATAATGTAAATTAGATTAGTCCTTTTAGACCCCCAAAAATACACTTACGAAAGCACTTACAAAAATACACTTACATAATTGTTCGAGTTTGGAGCAGTATGTAAACCGGGGGTCCACTGTACAGTGGTCCCTCGGTTTTCGCCGAAAATTCGTTCCAGAATGCTGCTCAAGTGCCATTACTGAACGAATTTACTTCCTTAAGAAATAATGTCACGTAGGTTGGTCTATTTCAGACCCCCAAAAATACACTTGCAACAGCACTTACGAAAATACACTTACATAAATGTTCGAGTTTGGAGATGCATGAAAACCGAGGGACCACTGTATATGTATTTTATCGCTCTAAGTGGGGTAGCCAGATGGGGGTTTTTACCTACCACATTTTGATACCTACCTACCTTACTATTCACCTTGCACCCTTTATTAAGACCATTAATTAAGACTACAAATATTTTAAGGTAAGTAATGAGTGTACTGTACAGTATATGCATTTTATCGCTCTAGGGCACTTTAAATGCCTAGTATATAATGTGTGGGTGGGGTAGCCAGATGGGAGTTACATACCTACCACACTTTGATACCTACCTACCTTACTATTCACCTTGCACCCTATATTAAGACCATTAAGACTACAAATATTTTAAGGTAAGTAATAAGTGTACTGTACATATGCATTTTATTACTCTAGGGCACTTTAAATGCCTAGTATATAATGTAATGTCCACTCGAGGAGAAACTAAGCCAGACTGACTCATGACGGCTGTGCCGGGAGGCGTGTAGGCGTGGGCAAGTCTGGTATGCGGTACGAAACACGGGGCACAGTGCAAAGCTCAGGACAAAATTTAGCTGAAAAAACGGTTCTAAACTCTAAAAGTACGATACTCAGGGCATACGAAACTCGGGGTTCCACTGTATTTTTAAATGTTTATACAGTAGTGTACTGTATATTAAAATAAACAATAGAGGAAATCAGCTCTAATATACATTATTTAGGTATAAATACTGGTCAGAGAGCCCGTCGTAAGTCCGAGGCATCAGTAAACGAGTATGTTGTTAAGTGAGGAGAGGCTGTAGTTTTTTTTCCCAAGAATATACAGTACAGTGGACCCCCGGTGTTTGTCCTGCTCGAAACTCGCCCTTTTATGTAAGTGTATTTTTTTAAATGCTTTTATAAGTGTATTTTTGGGGTCTAAAAGGACTAGTCTACTTTACATTATTCCTTATGGGAATAAATTCGTTTGGTAATGGCACTTGAACAGCATTCTGGAGCGAAAAAAATAACGAAAACCGGGGGTCCACTGTATAATAAAGTTATAATAGTAGGTGACCAGCATATAATATATGTATGTTAAAAAGAAAAGACCATAGTTATGAACAGCATTTTGAGAAGTCTAAAGCGAAAGACATTAAATTAAGGTTTAATGTTAAAATGAAACTCAACTTTAGAAGAATTAAAAAGCAAATAAGAAAGTAATGATGTAATAGTTGAACACATGATTAAATTTAAAACAAAGGAATGTGGAGTAATTTATAACTTAGATGTGAAAGTATAGTGGCAGTTTAAGGAGTTAACATTAGAAATTGTTTCAAGGAAATTCATTAAACATGCAATTTTTTTTTTTTTTTAAGTTTTTGTTTGAATTCATTAAGCAAATTACAGCTTTTTAATTCATCTAGCAAGTTATTCTACATTTTTGGCCCTTTAATTTGCATCACATTTCTTTAGAGGTTCAGGTGAACACTGGGAATATCAAAGAGGTGTATGTCTAGACTGTGATGTCTGTGTGTTTTAAGTCAGGTTCAGCATTACAGTTTAGTGTTAGTGTTTTGATGTTAAGTGTTTGGCATTTATATTCAGTAGATTCGTTGGACTGTGAGCAAGGTAGCATTTATAAAGGAATTCTGAGAAGCTAGTAAGCCCTGGAGGTGGGAAGAATAGTGCCTGCACTCTGAAGGAGCAGTTGGGATGACAAAGGTCAGAGGGGTCATTTGAATTGTGATCTGTGCACTTAAGGCAAGGCAGGTATTGAATGAATGATGGTGAATGCTTACTTGTTTTGTTTCATTTTTTTTTTTTGAGGTTACCCAATCTTGTTGGGAAACTACCAATGTGTTAAAAAAATTTATAATATGTAAAGTATGGTATCCTTATTCTAAAATTTATGATCTTTGCTGATTCTACACTATAAAACTATGCAATTACTGTAATTTAACTATTTTCTGTGCTATTTTGGGTGCTTGGACTTACACCACTTCTGAGGTGAAAAAAGAAATACAGTGGACCCCCGAGTTTCGTAAAAACTTCACTCCTGAAGTCTGCTCAAGTGCCATTACCGAACGAATTTACTCACTTAAGGAAAAATGTCACGTAGGTTAGTCTATTTCAGACCCCCAAAAATACTTTTCCACAAGCACTTACAATATTATACTTACATAAATGTACGATTTCCGGGGTTTACGAAACTCGGGGGTCCACTGTATAGTGGAGCATATGTTAATTGCTGTCACATTCCTTCCTTTCAGTCAATTGTAAGTAAAAAAACTGACTAATGTGTAAATTAGTGCTAACTAGTAGTGAAAATTATGCTTCTTAGGTGGAAGTTGTATCAATTTGGATACACTTTCTCACATATGATATATACCGGTGATTTCAGTACATGCTACCACTAACAGGTCAGAAGTCAAAAGCTTATACTACAGTACGTATATGATGTTTGGTGCTAGACCAAAAGCTGGACAGTCTGGTCCATTGATTTGGCACAGAACCAATAGCTTTTTTTTTTTTTTAATAGCCATGTTTATATGCAAGTTTATGCCACAGTAACACTTTTTCTTTTTCTTTTCAGGTAAGTTGAGAAGAACTGTGGTATTAAAGTTTAGATTGAGCAAGGATACACTTTAAACTGGTAAGTTGTGTGCTGTAAGCCAGGATTGATGTTTCATTCAGCATCTTGACTTGACAGTATTTTGAATACGGTAATGTATGGTAGACTGTAATATACCTGTAAAATAAAACAAGAGTTCAATAAATGTACAGTATACACAAAGCATGAAGAGTCCAGGATTTTTCAATGCCCTCCCGTGAAATACGTGTATTAGAGGTCAACAATAAACTCAAAACTGTCTTCAAGAGGGAACTTGAAAAGTTTTTGAAAAAAAGTTAATGATCAGCCAGGTTTTGTGAGTGAGCACCGACAACCTGACTGATCAGGCCTTCAATAGTGAAGACTAGTCTGGGAATAGGCCTGGGGGTAATTATTCCTTGAACCATCTAGTGTACAGGTAACTTACAAGTGTCAGCATTTTTTGCTTTTAAAATTGTGCTTGTTAGTGTGTGTGAGAGGCAAGAAATATACAGTCCAGTATATCCTTCAAACTGTAAAGACATGGTAAAATTCAGTATTTTGTTTCAACATGATTTTAATGTTCTGTACCACAGTTTTTTAAAAATAATTAAAATTTTGCAATACATATACAGTGGTACCTCGAGTTACGATGGTCCCCAAAATCTCCCTTTTATGTAAGTTTATTTTTTTAAATGCTTTTGTAAGTATATTTTTGGGGGTGTAAAAGGACTAGTCTATTTTACATTATTCCTTATGGGGATAAATTCGTTTGGTAATGGCACTTGAACAGCATTCTCGAACGAAAAAATATCGTAACTCGAGGTACCACTGTATTAAAGTTGGGATTTAAAATTTTCAATATGTGATAATTATAGGCCTTAGTGATTCTCTACAGAATTAACAGTTTTATTTTATTGTTAAGTTAGACTAGAGTGTAAATATGTGTTCTGGCTTTGTTTACTGATGTTGCTTGTTTAGCTCTTCTGAGAAAAGTGGGATTATACCTGAACACATCTGCATCTGTTACCAACATGCCATATAATCCCATTTAAGTTGTCGCTCCAAACTTACAGACTTCCTTATTTGCGGATTTCGGTTACCCAATTTTTTACTGATGGGCATCCAGTGAATACATTGTTGTGATCTGATGGTCTAGAACACTGACAAGTTATGTGATATTATGTGATTCTTTGGGTTTCCCCACACCCCAATCTCTCTAATCTCATTATTTTGTATGAACATCACCATTAACCAGATTAGAGTGATGTACAGGAGGACCCCCTCCTCGCTTTACAGCACTTCACTTTATAGCGTTTCACTAATGCAGCAGTTTTCAATTACAGTGGACCCCCGAGTAATGAACACCCCGGAAATCGTACAATTATGTAAGTATAATATTGTAAGTGCTTGTGGAAGTGTATTTTTGGGGGTCTGAAATAGACTAACCTACGTGACATTATTCCTTAAGGGAGTAAATTTGTTCGGTAATGGTGCTTGAGCAGGCTTCTGGAATGAAGTTTTTACGTTACTCGGGGGTCCACTGTATACCCATTCGTCATTTATTCAAACTTCCTACAATAAATATGTTCACCACTCACTATAAGCTAAGGATGAAAATATTTTAAGGTAAGTAATGTGTGCACTGTACAGTGGACCCCTGGTTTTTGAGTTGTGCAGAAGTCGAGCAATTCGGATTTCGAGCACTTTTTTCGGCAGAATTTTCCCCCCGGATTTCGAGCATCTGCTCAGAAATCGTGTGTATGAGACACATCCATTCACTCAGTCTGTCTCTGTCTTTCGTTGAGTTAGCAATATTCCGTGTATTCATCCATTGTTTTTTGTACTTCTTTATTGATTGTGACTGTGAAATAAGCCACCAAGGGGCCAAAGAAAGTTCAGAGTGCCAGCCCTTTGGTAAAGAAACTGAGAAACACGATAGAATTCAAGAAAGAACTTGTAGAAAAATATGAAAGTGGCATATATGTGGCTGAGCTTGCCAGGATGTATGGCAAGCCAACATCAACAATCTGTTCCATCCTGGCGAAGAAAGCAGAAATCAAGGAAGCTGATGTTGCGAAAGGAGTAAATATTGCAGGGAGTGACTTCCAGGACTTTGAACTCTGCTTGGAGAAAATTGTGGCCAGAATGTGTCCAAGAGAAGGATTTTTTGAAGGGTTTGAGGCTGACTCTGAGGACCCTACGCCTATTGTGGAATGTATTATGTCTTTGGGGAAGTTCATGGGGTTGGATGTGAGTGGTTAGGATGTGGAAGAGTTGGTGGAGGACCACAGGGAAGAGCTAACCACTGAAGAGCTGCAACACCTTCAACTGGAACAGCAACAGACCGCAGCTGAGGATATTGCTTCAGAGGAGGAGGAAGAGAGGGGGGAGAATATGCCTTCTTCAGTGATTAAGGACATGTGTGTAAAGTGGAGTGAATTGCAAAGTTTTGTGGACAATTATCACCCTAACAAAACTGTTGCAAGCCATGTCTGCAACATGCTCAATGACAATGTCTTGTCCCATTTTAGGTAAATCTTAAAGAGACACCAGAAACAGAGCTCTCTGGACAGATTTTTAGTGTGACGGGAGTCCAGTGAAAGACAAAGAAGGGAAGTAACCCCAGAGAGGGCTTTGATACCTGAAGTCCTTATGGAGGGGGATTTCCCTTCCAAACAATAAACTCTCCTCCCTCTCCCCTCCTTGCCTTCTTCAATACGCCAACAATTGTCTTCAGTTGGCGTAATTTACATTTGTCCTTATGGGAACAAATTCATTTGGTAACGGCGCTCGAACAGCATTCTGGACTGAATTATCGACGAAAGCCGAAGGCCTTAACTCGAACTGGCCGAAAGTCGAACCATTATTTCCCATAAGAAATAATGTAAATACAATTAATCCGTTCCAGACACCCAAAAATATTCACAAAAAATTAATTTTGTAAAGATTAACTATAGTTTTACATACACAAAACAACACTTAATAACACAAAATAGCAAGAAATAATAATAAATAATAACTAACATAATAATAAATAACATTTACTTACCTTTATTGAAGAGGCTTGGTGGCATCTGGAAGATAGGGAGGAGGACAGGGGAAGGGAGCACTCATTGTTTGGAAGGGGAATCCCCCTCCATAAGGACTTCAGGTAACAAGTCCCTCTCTGGGGTTACTTCCCTTCTTTGTCTTTTAATGCCACTAGGACCAGCTTGAGTCATTAGACCTCTGTCTAGAAAAATAACTGTCCAGAGTGCTCTGTTTCTGGCATCTCTTTAACATTTTCCTGAAGTGGGACAAGGTTTTGTCATTGAACAAGTTGCAGATGTGGCTTGTTTCAGCTTGCTCAGGGTGGTGTTTTTCAACGAATGTCTGCACCTTAGTCCACATAGAACAAATTTCCTTAATCTTTGAAGAAGTTACCTCACCCTGTCCATCTTCCTCCTATGAATCAATTTCCTCTACTGTGGTCTGATGCTGTTGGAGATGAAGCTCTTGCAGCTTTCAGTGGTTAACTCTACCCTGTGGTCCTGCACCAACTCTTCCACATCCTCGCCACTCACCTCAACCCCAGGGACTTGCCCAATGCCACAATACCTTCCACAACAGGCATAGGGTCATCAGGGTCAGGGTCAACCTCAAACCCTTCAAAATCCCTCTTGTTTGACACAACCTAGCCACAGTTGTCTCCAAGCAGAGTTCAAAGTCCTGGAAGTCACTCCCTCCCAAGCCTTATCTAAAAGGCCTATGCAATGAAGGATACTGATGTGATCTTTCCAGAACGCTCTTAGGGTCAACTCAGTGTCCAAGGTCACTTCAAAGCACTTTTGGAACACTGCTTTGGTGTAGAGTTTTTTTGAAGTTAGAAATGACCTGTTGGTCCATGGGCTGGATGAGAGGAGTGGTGTTAGGTGGCAAGAACTTCACTGTGATGAAACTGAAGTTCTCAGACAAATAGTCATCCATGTTGTGAGGATGAACAGGATCATTGTCCAGTAAAAGGAGGCACTTGAGTCCCAATTTCTTTTCCTGTAGGTATTTTTTCACACTCCAGTTAACCATTCCAGGAAAATTGCCTTCATGACCCATGCCTTAGTTTTAGCCTTCCAAAACACACAAATTATTCTTGTTCACATTGTGTTTCTTGAACACTCTTGAGATTTTCAGAGTGATACACCAGTAAAGGCTTCACTTTAAAATCCCCACTAGCATTACTACACAACATGAGAGTTAGCCTGTCTTTCATAGGCTTGTGTCCTGGCAGTGCCTCTTCCTCTTGAGTAATGTAGGTCCTCTTTGGCATTTTCTTCCAAAAGAGGCCCGTTTCATCACAATTAAACACTTGTTGGGGATCAAATTTTTCAGTGTCTACAAACCCCTTAAATTCAGACACGAACTTTTCAGCAGCACGTTTGTCTGAACTGACTGCCTCACCATGCCTTACAACACTGTGTATGCCACTAAGTTTCCTAAATCTGTCAAACCAGCCTTTGCTGGCTTTAAAATCACTCGCATCAGCACTGGTTCCAGGCATTGTTTTGACAAGACCTGCGTGCAACTGCCTTGCCTTTTCATAAATTATCGCCATGGAAACACTATAACCCGCTATCTGATTTACATTGATCCACACCGCCAACAACTTCTCAACCTCATCCACTGTTTTCGATCTATTTTTGGCAAACATGTCAACACCTTTTGCAACATCAGCTTCCTTGAGTTCTTTTCTCTTTGCCAGGATAGAGGTATAATAATAATAATAATATCTTTATTTACTACAAGTACATGTACAAGGTATACAGGCCTAGCTGACATCTATGACATACTACTATATAGAAAGTCCCTTGTTATGCAAAGCATTTCGGGCAAATTAGGTCCTTGTCCCAGGATGCGACCCACACCAGTCAACTAACTCCCAGGTACCCATTTTACTGATAAGTGAACATGGAAGGGGAATCCCCACTCCCTGCCTTCCTGCTACACTCCCTGCATGCTTGCTACACTCCCTGCATGCCTGCTACACTCCCTGCATGCCTGCTACACTCCCTGCATGCCTGTTGATTTGCTTTTGCCATATATCCTGGCAAGCTCCCCCACACATATGCCACTCATATTTTTCTACTATATCTCCTTCTTTAGTTCGATGGTGTTCCTCACTTTCTTAACCACAGGGGTGCCACTAGGAAGCTTCTTTGGACCCATGGTGACATATTTCACAGTGACAATCACTTAATCACCAGTAAACACAATAAATTTATTGTGAAATGTTTGAATGAGCGCTCTGGGTAATGTTTACTCAAAGGTAAATAATGTTAGACTGGCTCACGACGCCTGCATGGCGAGGCGCGCAAGCGCGGGGTAGGCGGACAGGTCTGGTACGCGGGCCGATAATCGGGCCATAATTGGGCCGAAAAAAGCGATCGATTTCCGAGCAGGCCGATAATCAGACTGGCCTATTTCTGGGGTCCCACTGTATTTGAAAGTCAAAAATGGTTATGTTTCACTTTAGTGATTTTTTTTGCCATACAGCAGTAGCCTAGCCTGCTGTATAAGCAGGGCCTGCCTGTAATTGTTGCTCAAAATTTTCAGACTTCCTTATTTGTGGATTTCGATTACCCAATGTTTTTACTGATGGGGCATCCAGTGAATACATTGTTATCCATTGTTATTTGACTTTTTTGGGATTCCCTGGTCCCAAATCTCTCTAATCTGCTCATTATTCCTTATGAATATCAGCATTAACCAGATTAGTGTGATATACCTGTATTACAGAGATATAGTCTCTGAAATACAAAATGAACCCAAATCTGTAACTAGTTTATTGTGAAGACACAAGACCGCGTCTGCCGTGCTCTGTGTTTTTCGTGATTATCACGGTATCCCTTGCATGCTAGAACTTTAAACTGTGCAAGTGAACTTATAAGATACATCCCTCCAGCCCTTGGAACTAATCTAGCAGAAAAATAATATATGTAATAATATTGGTAGAATTACCGACAATATGTTAAGTAAAAGGACACAAATGCAACTACTGTAATGTGACATTTTATTGTGGCAACGTTTCGCTCTCCATAACGGCTTGAAAAAGCTCCTGGAGAGCAAAACGTTGCCACAATAAAATGTCACATTAGTTGCATTTGTGTCCTTTTACTTAACAAAAATAATATACACTGAGTCAAAAAAGGAGAATAAGTGTGCAATAACAAAGCAGAGCCATACTCACAGAGAGGAACTATAGGCCTAGTGTGCCTTGTGCAAAATAATATTAGAACATTTTTGTCAGAGGAAAGAAAGTCTCCCTGATAATAGTGTGTCATACATAGTGTTATAGTGTATACCACAGTGGTACCGTAGTATATAGATAATAAATGCTAAGAGAACCTTCATGGCACACATAACTGCGATAAAACACCTCAATTACTGGGAAGCTTGAAATACCTAAACCTGTACTCCCTAGAATGCAGGCGGGAGAGATACATGATCATATACACTTGGAAAATCCTAGAGGGATTAGTACCAAACTTGCACACAAAAATCACTCCCTATGAAAGCAATAGACTCAGCAGACGATGCAACATCCCCCCAATGAAAAGCAGGGGTGCCACTAGCATGATAAGAGACAACACAATAAGTGTCAGGGGCCCAAGACTCTTCAACTGCCTCCCAGCATACATAAGGGGATTACCAATAGACCCCTGGCTGTTTTCAAGCAGGCATTGGACAAGCACTTAGTCAGTACCTGATCAGCCAGGCTGTGGTTCGTACGTTGGTTTGCGTGCGGCCAACAGTAACAGCCTGGTTGATCAGGCCCTGATCCACCATGAGGCCTGGTCACAGACCAGGCTGCAGGGGCATTGACCCCCGGAACCCTCTCCAGGTATACTCCAAGTAAGGTGAAATTTAAAACTAATGTGATAGGCCTAAAGAAACAGGTCCATGTTGCCAGCAGTCGCCAGAACCCTACCACGCAGGTCAGCTCGTATTAATAATCTTCCTAACCTGCTAGTGTACCTCACCTATAATCTAGTGATACCATTCAGAAAAAAAAAATTCCTATTGTAATACGAAAAGGTGCAAAATCTTGAGGAAATACGAAAAGTGTACAGTTTTGTAGAAATATGATGAACAGTGTATAGTTATCAGTAAACGTATACAACAACATAAGATCATTTATCATCCAGAAACCTTTCCAGTGTTGTCATAGCTAATAACCAGTAACAAATTGGTACTTAGTGTGGTGGAGTGACGATCATTAGAATTTTCTTCCATTTTGAAGTACAGTGGACCCCCGAGTTTCGTAAACCCCGAAAATCGTACAATTATGTAAGTATAATATTGTCAGTGCTTGTGGAAGTGTATTTTTGGGGGTCTGAAATAGACTAACCTACGTGACATTTTTCCTTAAGAGAGTAAATTCGTTCGGTAATGGCGCTTGAGCAGACTTCAGGAGTGAAGCTTTTACGAAACTCGGGGGTCCACTGTACGAGACATCTTTCTTTCAACACGTCGGCCGTTTCCCACCGAGGCAGGGTGGCCCAAAAGGAAAAACGAAAGTTTCTCCTTTTACATTTAGTAATACAGTGGACCCCCGGTTTACGTACAGCTCCAAACTCGAACAATTATGTAAGTGTATTTTTGTAAGTGCTTTTGTAAGTGTATTTTTGGGGTCTAAAAGGACTAATCTAATTTACATTATTCCTTATGGGAACAAATTTGTTTGGTAACGGTACTTGAACAGGATTCTGGAACGAATTAATTACGTAAACCAGGAGTCCACTGTATATACAGTGGAACCCCGCCTAACGAACGCTCCATATAGCGAACAAATCGCGTAACGAACACTTTTTTGCAAAATATTTTTCTCACGTAACGAACATTTACTCGTGAAGCGAACCGTACCAGACCTGTCTGCCTGCCCCGTGCTTACGCGGTGAGGCGGGATGCCAGTCAAGCGTTGTTTACACTTGAGAGAACATTAAACAGCGTGCTCTTTCAAACATTCACAATACCTTTGTTGTGTTTATTGTTAAGTGATTGTCACTATGAAATAAGTCACCATGGGTCCAAAGAAGCTTCCTAGTTGCACCCCTGTGGTAAAGAGAGTGAGGACCACCATCAAACTGAAGAAAGAGATTGTAGAAAAATATGAGAGTGGCGTACGTGTGAGTGAGCTTGCCAGGATGTACAACAAAAACAAATCTAGTATCGGCACTATCCTGGCAAAGAGAAATGAGATCAAGGAAGCTAATGTTGCAAAAGGGGTTGATATGTTAACGAAAAAGAGATCGAAAACAGTGGATGAGGTTGAGAAGTTGTTGATGGTGTGGATAAACAATTAGCAGGTGATAGTATTTCCACGGTGATAATTTGTGAAAAGGCAAGGAAGTTGCACGCAGATCTTGTCAAGACAATGCCTGGAACCAGTGGTGAGGAGAGTGATTTTAAAGCCAGCAGAGGCTGGTTTGAGATGTTTAAGAAACGTAGTGGCATACAGTGTTGTGAGACATGGTGAGGCAGCCAGCTCAGACAAACGTGCAGCTGAAAAATTTGTGAGTGAATTTAGGGGTTCGTAGAGGCTGAAGAATTCCTCCCCCAACAAGTGTTTAATTGTGATGAAACAGGCCTGTCTTGGAAGAAACTGCCCAACAGGACCTTCATTACTCAGGAGGAAATGGCACTGCCAGGACACAAGCCTATGAAAGACAGGCTAACTCTTATGATGTGTGCCAATGCCAGTGTTGATTTTAAAGTGAAGCCTTTACTGGTGTATCACACAGAAAATCCCAGAGCCTTCAAGAAACACAATGTTAACAGAATTATTTGTGTGTGCATTGGAAGGCTAACACTAATGCATGGGTCTTTAAGGACTTTTTCATGGAATGGTTGACTGTAGTGTTTGGCCCTAGTGTGAAGAAATACTTCCTGGAAAAGAAATTGCCACTCAAGTGCCTCCTGGTACTGGACATGCTCCTGCTCATCCTCACAACTTGGAAGAGTTGTTGTCTGACAACTTCAATTTCATCAGAGTGAAGTTCTTGCCTCCTAACACCACTCCTCTCATCCAGCCCATGGACCAGCAGGTTATTGCAAACTTCATGAAACTGTACACCAAAGCAGTGTTTCAGAAGTGCTTTGATATGACCTCAGACACTGAATTGACCCTAAGAGAGTTCTGGAAAGATCACTTCAATATCATGCATTGCATAGGCCTTATAGGTAAGGCTTGGGAGGGAGTGACTTCCAGGACTTTGAACTCTGCTTGGAGACCACTGTGGCCGGATTGTGTTGAAAAGAGGGATTTTGAAGGATTTGAGGCTGACCCTGACCCTGTGCCTGTTGTGGAAGATATTGTGGCATTGGGGAACAGGCTGAGGTTGGAGGTGAGTGGTGAGGATGTGGAAGAGTTGGTGGAGGAGCACAGGGTAGAGCTAACAACTGAAGAGCTACAAGAGCTGGAACTGGAACAGCATCAGACCAGAGCTGAGGTTATTGCTTCACAGGAGGGAGAGAGAGAGAGAGAGGAGGAGGTGCCTTCTTCAGTGCTTAAGGAAATTTGTTCCAAGTGGAACGATGTGCAAAGTTTTGTTGAAAAACACCACCCTGAGCAAGCTGAAATGAGCCATCTGTGCAACCACTTCAGTGACAGAGCCATGTTGCACTTCAAGAAAATATTAAACAGGCGCCAGAAACAGAGGACTGTGGACAGTTATTTCACGAGAAGGATCCAGTGACTCTCAAGCTGGTCCAATTGGCATTAAAAGAAAAAGAAGAGAAGTAACCTCAGATAAGGACTTGTTACCTGAAGTCTTTATGGAGGGGGATTTCCCTTCCAAACACTAACACACTCTCCCTGTCATCCTCCCTATCTTCCAGATGCCTGCAACTCTTCAATAACGGTAAGTAAATGTTATTTATTAATCTGTTTTTTTATTATTTAGTATTAAAATGTATTTTTTGTGAATATTTTTGGATGTCTGGAACGGATTAATTGTATTTACATTATTTTTTATGGGAAATAATGTTTCGAATTATGAACTTTTCGTGTTAAGAACTAGCTCCTGGAATGGATTAAGTTCGTTAGTTGAGGGACCACTGTACAGGAGAAGGGGTTACTAGCCCCTTGCTCCCGGCATTTTAGTCGCTTCTTACGACACGCATGGCTTACGGAGGAAGAATTCTGTTCCACTTCCCCATGGAAGTGGAAATACATTAAACTTGTAGTTAGCAGTGGTCACAATATACACAACGAAAAGCAAATATTCTTCCAGTAATCTTCACCAGTCAACCATAGTGATAAAATAGCATTTGTTGTGGTGGAGGTGAAAAAAAAATCTAGAAAACTAAATACAGTGATCTATAAGTGCCCAAAGCTTCAGGTTGTAAAAAAAAAAAAAAAAAGGTAGAGGTCACTGACAGTTCGTCATAGTAGGAGCTGCCAGAAGTCCCCAGTTTCTCCAGTATGCAAGTTATACTTTTTGTATCAAACTGAACACATATTACTCTGTTAAATAATATTCCAGTAGTCCCTTCATGAGCTAGTCCAAAATCACCGACCGGATACATTCAAAATAAGTGATCAACTGACCGGATTAGTCCGGGTTTGTCCAAGAAATAAGGAAACCTTTGACCGGATTCAAACGGATTTGTTGAAAAATAAGGTATCCTCTGACAGGATTCATAAGCTGAAGGGGTTTTAGGTACCCTTATCAAACACCCAAACAGTAACTACTAGAGCGGTAAGCTTGTCCAAACAAAACATGTACAATACAAATAGATCTACACTTTAAGGAGGTTATTAGTAGAAAATACAGTAAAACAACCAATAAAATCACATTATGAAATCCTCTGTAGTCTGCAACTAAACAACCAAATGAGCTACTGCATGGATTACATGCATCTTCTGTAGTAATTGGGCCCATGCACCTTGTGCAGATATCCAAGGATTATCTACAAGAGGTATTAAATCAGGGAAGTGTTTTTGGGTATGCCCAAATGAGATCCTGCTGTGGAATAAAATCACATTGGTATTAAAAGATGATAACATCAAAACAGCCTTCATGGAAAACCTGGAAGCATTCTATAACAGATGGGAAAATAAAAAATCTGGGCCGGATGGTGCTATCGACCCTGGTGCAGATGCTGTCCTGGTAGACATTCAAATGTAGACAGTTAAGAGACGCTAGCGAGTTTAGTTATATACCAGAAGTCATAGAGACGACACGTATCACACGAGTTTCGTAGAACACCGACACAAAACTCTCTTGGATAGGGGAACTAGAAGAACAACGGCAATTCCCCTAGTATACAGTGGTCCCTTGGTTTTCGGTCATCTCCAAACTCGAACATTTATGTAAGTGTATTTTCGTAAGTGCTTTTGCAAGTGTATTTTTGGGGGTCTGAAATAGACTAACCTACGTGACATTATTTCTTAAGGAAGTAAATTCGTTCGGTAATGGCACTTGAGCAGCATTCTGGAAAGAATTTTCGGTGAAAACCGAGGGTCCACTGTACTGAGGAGTACTTCTAGTATCCCGACAAGCCCCAGCGAACTGGATTCACGTTTCTGTCAGCATCATTGGCCAATCTTTCTGCTGAAACGTGGGTTGAGAACATTTGCTGGGAGATTTTGGCGGATGTACAACATCGAAGTCCGTCATTACTGAAGTATGTACTGAGCATACAGGACGCGTATTCCTTCGTCATTTTCAAGTGAGTTGACTTTGCCATTTCACAGTTAGGAGTTACACATCACTTTAGATATACAGTGGACCCCGGTGTTCGTCCTGCTCAAAACAGGCCCTTTTATGTAAGTTTATTTTTTTAAATGCTTTTATAAGTGTAGTTTTGGGGGTCTAAAAGGACTAGTCTATGTTACATTATTTCTTAAGGGAATAAATTCGGTTGGTAATGGCACTTGAACAGCATTCTGTTACGAAAAATGGACGAACACCGGGGGACCACTGTATGGGATATTTTTGCATGAGCCACTGGTGTACCAGGGAGAAAATCTGGGGCATCTGCGGCAGCAGCACTAGCTAAATTTACTGCGCATTAGAAGGCAGTTCGGAAAAAAACCCACAGTAACTAAGAATGGAGAAATAAATGTTGGTGGCCTGGAAGGAGGCAGGAGCTGTAGTGGGGAAACAAGTGTAGACAAGGACATGAAAAAAAACAATGTTACAAACTAGTAATATCATGGGAGATAGTAAACAAGGGGATGCCCCTAGAAATAGTGAAGATAAATTACCAGAAATAACTGGTGAAAGCTCCATTGTTAGTACCAGTGAAGATAGAGAAATGAGACAGGAAAACATGCACCAACAGGGAATACAGTCACAAAAAAAAAAACAAGGCAAACAGAAACCAGGCCTATGCAAATTCTATGCACTTGGTATCTGCAGGCATGGAATATCTGAAAAAAATTTGGGACGTTCAACTTTGACCACCCCAGAAAATGCCATGCCCATATGACAACAGGAAAATGTAACCTTCCTTCCTGTAAGATTTTCCACCCTGAAATGTGTCATTCTTCAGTTCAGGAAAGACTGCTGTAATTTATATTGCCAGGCACACCACCTAAAGATACAAAACATCCAGACCATGGGAAAAACTGGGTAGCCACAGCCACTCCAGAGAGGTTTTTTAGTGCCAGCACTACACAACACAGCACTACACAACATTTTCCACCCTGAAATGTGTCATTCTTCAGTTCAGGAAAGACTGCTGTAATTTATATTGCCAGGCACACCACCTAAAGATACAAAACATCCAGACTCACTGGGAAAAACTGCGGTAGCCTACAGCACTCCAGAGGTTTTAGTCCAGCACTACACAACACAGCACTACACAACACAGCACTACACAATGCAGCACTACATAACACAACACTGCACTACACAACACAGCACTATACTACACAACACTACACTACACAACACAACACAACACTACACTACACAGCACTGCACTAAACTACACTACACAGCGATCACACAATCATACACACTGCCTACATTACACATCCAGCACTACATTCACACACTACACTGCTACACACTGCACAACACTAGACTAAATACTACACAGCAGTACACTACACACTGCACTACATTACACATCCCAGCACTACATTACACAACACTACACTAACACTGCACTACACTACACACACTACACTACACAACACTGCACTACAGACACTGCACTACAGGACACTGCACACACCACTAACACAGCACTAAAATACACAGCACTACACAACATAGCACTACACTACACACAGCACTACACTACACAACTCTGGACTACACAACACTGCACTACATTACAGAACACTACACTGCACTATACAACACTACACTGCACTACACTACACAACACTACACAAGCAACACTACACAATGCAACACTACACAATGCAACAGTACACAACACTGCACTACACTACACAACACTGCACTACACAACACTGCACTACACAACACTGCACTACACAACCACTGCACCTACACTGCAACACTGCACTCACTGACAACCACTGCGCACTACACAACACAGTACTACACTAAACAACAGTACACTACACAGCACTACACTACACAGCACTACACAACACTACACTAAACAACACTGCACTTCACTACACATCAGAACACTACATTACACTATACAGCACTACACAACACTACACTGCACTACACAACACTGCACTATATGCAACACTGCACTGCACTACACTACAAAACACTACACAACACTGCACTGCACTACACAACACTGCACTGCACTACACTACACAACACTGCACTACACAACACAGCACTATACTACACAACACTGCACTACACTACAAAACACTACACAACACTGCACTGCACTACACTACACAACACTGCACTGCACTACACTACACAACACTGCACTACACTACACAACACTGCACTGCACTACACTACACAACACAGCACTATACTACACAACACTGCACTACACTACAAAACACTACACAACACTGCACTACTCTACACAACACTGCACTACACTACACAACACAGCACTATACTACACAACACTGCACTATACTACACAACACAGAACTACACAACACTGCACTGCACTATACACAACACTGCACAATACTACACAACACAGCACTACAATACACAACACATCACTACACTATGCAGCACTATACTACACAACACAGCACTACATAATACAGCACTACACAACACAGCACTACAATACACAACACAGTACTACACTACAACACAGCACTACACTGCACAACATTGCACTACACAACACAGCACTAGCAATACAGCAATACACTACACAACACTGCACTACACTAAATGCACAACACTCCACTACACAAACTACACTACACAGCACAATACTACACTGCACAGCACTATACTACACACCACATCACTATACTACACAACACAGCACTATACTACACTGCACTCACTACACAACACTGCACTACACAACACTACACTACACTACACTACACTACACAACACTGCACTACACTACACAACATTGCACTACACTACACAACACAGCACTTCACTGCACAACACAGCACTGCACTGCACAAAAGTACACTACACAACACAGCACTGCACTACACAAAAGTACACTACACAACACAGCACTGCACTACACAAAAGTACACTACACAACACAGCACTGCACTACACAACACAGCAATACACTACACAGCACAGCACTACACAATCCTGCACTACACAACCCTGCACTACACAACCCTGCACTACACTGCACTACAGTACACAACACAGCACTACACAACACAGCACTACACTGCACAACACAGCACTACTCAACACTGCACTACACTACACAACACTGCACTACACTACACAACACAGCACTACACTACACAACACAGCACTTCATGACACAACACTATACACTACACAACAATGTACTATAATTCACAGCACTACACTACACATCACTACACTGCACAGCACTACACTTCACTACAAACACTACACACACACGCACTACACTACACAGCACACTACACAACATAGCACTATACTTCACAACACAGCACTACAGCACTGAGGCTCCATGACCATATATGTCCTCGCACCAGGGAAAAATTTCAGTACTGCACTTCACTACACTGCACTATCTTTACTATAACACAGCACTATCTTCACTATAACACACACTATCTTCACTATAACACAGCACTATCTTCACTATAACACAGCACTATCTTCACTATAACACAGCACTATCTTCACTATAACACAGCACTATATTCACTATAACACAGCACTATCTTCTCTATAACACAGCACTATCTTCACTATAACACGCACTAACTTCATATCACACTATTTCACTATAACACAGCACTATCTTCACTATAACACTGCACTATCTTCACTATAACACTGCACTATCTTCACTATAACACTGCACTATCTTCACTATAACACTGCACTATATTCACTATAAACAGCACTATTTCCACTATATATCACTGCACTAACTTCACTATAACAGAACTATCTTCACTAACACACTGCACTATCTTCACTATAATACACTGCACTATCTTCACTATAACACTGCACTACCTCACTATATAACACTGCACTACCTCTGTGTAACACAGCACTATCTTCACTATAACACAGCACTATCTTCACTATAACACCACTATCCTCACTATAATACACTGCACTCTCTTCACTAACACACCACACTATCTTCACTATAATACAGCACTATCTTCACTATATAACAGCACTATCTTCACTATAACACAACACTATCTTCACTATATAACACACTGCACTATCTTCACTATAACACCACTATCTTCTCTATAACAGCACTATCTTCACTATAACACATCACTATCTTCACTATAACACATCACTATCTTCACTATAACACAGCACTATCTTCACTATAACAGCACTATCTTCACTATAACACAGCACTATCTTCACTATAACACTGCACTATCTTCACTATAACACTGCACTATCTTCACTATAACTGCACTATCTTCACTATAACACTGCACTATCTTCACTATAACACTGCACTATCTTCACTATAACATTGCACTATCTTCACTATAACACAGCACTATCTTCACTATAACAGCACTATTTCCACTATATAACAGCTCTATCTTCACTATATAACACAGCACTAACTTCACTATATAACACATCACTATCTCCACTATATATCACTGCACTATCTTCACTATAATAGCACTATCTTCACTAACACACTGCACTATCTTCACTATAATACACTGCACTATCTTCACTATAACACTGCACTACCTCACTATATAACACTGCACTACCTCTCTGTGTAACACAACACTATCTTCACTATAATACACTGCACTCTCTTCACTATAATACACTGCACTCTCTTCACTATGTAACAGCACTATCTTCACTATAATGCAACACTATCTTCACTATATAACAGCACTATCTTCACTATAACACAACACTATCTTTACTATATAACACACTGCACTATCTTCACTATAACACCACTATCTTCACTATAACACTGCACTATCTTCACTATAACACAGCACTATTTTCACTATATAATAGCACTATATAACACTGCACTACCTCACTATGTAACACAGCACTCTCTTCACTAACACACCACACTATCTTCACTATAACACACTGCACTATCTTTACTATAATACGGTACTATCTTCACTATATAACACTGCACTATCTCCACTATAACACACTGCACTATCTTCACTATATAACAGCACTATCTTCACTATATAACAGCACTATCTTCACTATATAACAGCACTATCTTCACTATATAACAGCACTATCTTCACTATATAACAACACTATCTTCACTATATAACAGCACTATCTTCACTATATAACACCACACTCACTATATAACACACTATCACTATATAACACACTACACTATCACTATATAACACACCACACTATCACTTTATGGTGCCTATATTTAGTTGAATATATTTAGTAATTCCTCGCTGGCCCAGTGGTTAGCGTATCCCTCTAGAGTTACAAGACTCAAGCATCGCGGGTTCGAGCCCCGCTAGTATACAGCTTTATCAGATTGGTAAGTGAAGTGCGCCCCTAGTGGGTCCTTACCTGAGAGTCTGAACTAACTAACTAAGTGAAGTGAAGAGCATGGATGTCGAATTGTTTGGTGTTTATCACCCTCTAATGGAGGCCACCAAACCATTAACAGGACTTGATATTCGCACCATCATTAAGCACACACCTCGTGCATTTGGTAAAATATGTAAAAGTATTTGCTACGACAGGCTACTTCGCAGTCCTCCTATACCCAAGAGTCAAGGTCGCATTGCATTGATTATCAAGGAATCTCACTGTTAGTCTGTATTCTTGCTAGGATGGCACCTTTCTCTGCTATGACAGTGCCCGTTGTCTCAACACCTACAAAATGGTATTTGACTACTTCTACATGCACTCCTGCTTCAGAAGACTTCTAATGGTTCGTGATTTAAGACAGTATACTGGTACCTGCGCGTACCAAGCACTATCATTCATGGATATTGTTGCTTCTTCTGGGATCACGAATCCCGACGATATCAACCGCTGGTTCACCATTAGAATGAAATATTCCACGGATATTAAGGCAATCAACATGGTCAAGTCAATGCTGACTGAATTCAAGAATAATATAGTTACTTCCTGCGACAATTTACATAAGAACATAAGAAAGAAGGAACACTGCAGCAGGCCTACTGGCCCATGCGAGGCAGGTCCAAATTTCCCACCGGCTTAAGCCAATGCCCCGACCCAGCCAGGTCAGGTTACATTCACTTAAGGAAGGAGCACGGCATCTGACCTAGTAGCACAAACTAGTCAGGTCCAACTCACACCCACCCGCACCCACTCATATATTTATCTAGCCTATTTTTAAAACTACACAACGTTTTAGCCTCTATAACTGTCCCACCGGCTTAAGCCAATGCCCCGACCCAGCCAAGTCAGGTTATATTCTCGTAAGGAAGGAGCACGGCATCTGACCTAGTAGCACAAACTAGTCAGGTCCAACTCACACCCACCCGCACCCACTCATATATTTATCTAGCCTATTTTTACGAAAGTGATCTACTTGCAAAAAGGAAGAAAGGTACGTCTGTTAAACGTCCACTGGACAGTGAGACGCCCTCAGCCCCACCCAAAAAAATGATAAAAGTGTGAATTATCAGATACAGAGAACGCCATGAAGTTGATTGTCAAGAGTGATGTGTTGTGTGCACTCACCTAGTTGTGGTTGCAGGGGTCGAGTCATAGCTCCTGGCCCCGCCTCTTCACTGGCTCCACTACATCGCTTTCCAAACTATTCCACTTCCCGACCACTCTGTGACTGAAGAAATACTTCCTAACATTCCTGTGATTCATCTGAGTCTTCAACTTCCAACTGTGTCCCCTTGTTGCTGTGTCCCATCTCTGGAACATTCTGTCTCTGTCCACCTTGTCAATTCCTCTCAGTATTTTATATGTCGTTATCATGTCTCCCTATCTCTCCTGTCCTCCAGTGTCGTCAGGTCGATTTCCCTTGACCTCTCCTCGTAGGACATACCTCTTAGCTCCGGGACTAGTCTTGTTGCAAACCTTTGCACTTTCTCTAGCTTCTTTACGTGCTTGGCTAGGTGTGGGTTCCAAATTGGTGCTGCATACTCCAATATGGGCCTAACGTACACAGTGTACAGGGTCCTGAATGATTATTTATTAAGATGTCGGAATGCTGTTCTTAGGTTTGCTAGGCGCCCGTATGCTGCAGCAGTTATTTGGTTGATGTGCGCCTCTGGAGATGTGCCTGGTGTTATACTCACCCCAAGATCTTTTTCCTTGATTGAGGTTTGTAGTCTCTGGCCTCCTAGACTGTACTCTGTCTGCGGTCTTCTTTGTCCTTCCCCAATCTTCATGACTTTGCACTTGGTGGGGTTGAACTCCAGGAGCCAGTTGCTGGACCAGGCTTGCAGTCTGTCCAGATCCCTTTGTAGTTCTGCTTGGTCTCGTCCGATTGAATTCTTCTCATCAAACAAAACAAACAAACAAACAAATTTTATTTCATTGCAGATTGCAAATTATATAGGTATCGGTAGTTACAATGTAAATTGAGTGCAAGGAGAGCCACTGACATGCCATGGCATTAGGGGCAGCTTATTCTAGTCCTTAAAGACTATGTACTTAATATTTGAGAAATTTATTGAGTTTATTCTAATTAAAAATTATTTTCAAAATTACAATATGATGAAATTTTACTGTTTAAATTATTATATAATGATATTAGATATTAGATTGTTACAGGTGTTAAGATTCTTGAATGATAATATGGAATTGAGAGTATCTTAAGGAAAATAACATTGAGCATTTTTGACATTAACTTATAATATGAGTAGGGGGTAACATAATAGTAACATATTATTAAAAACTGAGATTATCGTATAGGAAAGTAATAATGAGCATTTTTCAAAGTAGTTTATAGTATGATCATTTAGTTTTGGGTGAGTAGGTGGTTTTTGAGTTGTCTTAAATTGATTTTCAGACAAGATTATCTTAATATTTACTGGTAATGAATTCCAGATTCTGGGGCCCTTTATGTGCATAGAATTTTTACATAGGTTGATATGAACACGGGGTATATCAAAAAGTGATCTGTGTCTTGTGTTGTGGTCATGGGTCCTATTAAAGTTGGTAAGGAGAATTTTGAGCAGAGGGTTTATATTAGAGTGTAAAGTTTTATATATGTAGTAGGCACAAGAGTAAGTATGAATGTTCTTTACGGTGAGTAGTTTGAGACTTTTGAATATTGGTGGAGTATGCTGTCTAGAGTGGGAATTTGTTATCATTCTGACTGCGGCCTTTTGTTGTGTTATGAGTGGTCTAAGGTGATTTAACGTTGTTGATCCCCATGCACAGATTCCATAGGTGAGATACGGGTAGATAAGTGAATGATATAGTGCAAGGAGAGCTGATTGAGGTACATAATAGCGTATCTTTGATAATATGCCTACTGTCTTCGAGATTTTCTTGGAAATTTGTTGTATATGTGTTTGGAATTTAAGGCTACTGTCAAGGTGGATTCCTAGGAATTTTCCCTCTGTGAGTCTTGTGATGGGTGTACCATTGAGTGTTATGTTAAGTGGAACATTTGTGGCTTTGCTTCCAAACTGTATGAAGTAGGTCTTGTCAGTATTGAGAGTAAGCTTGTTAGTCGTCATCCATGTTGATATTTTCTGTAATTCAGCATTAACAGTGTTGGCCAGTATAACTGGATTTGGGTGAGAGAAGACATATGTTGTGTCATCTGCAAATAAAATGGGTTTGAGTAGTTGTGATGCATTCGGTAGGTCATTTATGTAAATGAGGAATAGGAGTGGCCCCAGGACACTTCCTTGAGGACTCCGACTGTAATTTGTTGTGTGAAGAGTTCGCTCCATTTGTGTACACGTATTGGCTTCTGTTGGTGAGGTATGACTTTAGGTAGTTGAGTGGGTGCCCCCTTATACCATAGTGTGCTAATTTTGTGAGCAGTAAATCATGGTCGACTGTATCAAAAGCTTTGCGTAGATCAATGAAGATTCCCAGTGGGACTTCTTTTTTCTCAAGTGCTGTATATATTAACTCCAACATGTGCATAATAGCATCGTTTGTGCTCTTGTTTGTCCTGAATCCAAATTGCCAGGGGTTGAGTACATTGTGTGAGACGAGGTAGGAATAGATTTGTCTATGAATTAATTTTTCGAAGATTTTAGAAAGCAATGGTAAATTAGAAATTGGTCTATAATTATTCAGGTCTGTTTGATCACCTCCTTTGTGGATCGGGGTGACCCTAGCTATTTTGAGAATTGATGGAAAGGTAGAGGCTTCAATGGATTTATTGAATAGTGTTGCTGTAATTGGTGACAGTACCTGTGAAGCTTTTTTGTACATAAAAGTTGGTAAGCTGTTTATGTCTCCTGCCTTGTTTTTAAGGGTGTTGATTATGAGCGAGACTTCAATTGGGTTGGTAGGAGCTAGGAATAGCGTATTAGGGTAGGTGTTTGTGAGGTAGTCTGTTGGACGGGTGTTTCAGCTTCACATCATCTGCAAACAGGGACACTTCGGAGTCTATTCCTTCCGTCATGTCGTTCACAAATACCAGAAACAGCACCAGTCCTAGGACTGATCCCTGTGGAACCCTGCTCGTCACAGGCGCCCACTCTTGACACCTCGCCACGTACCATAACTCGCTGTTGTCTTCCTGACAGGTATTTCCTGATCCATTGTAGTGCCTTCCCTGTTATCCCTGCTTGGTCCTCCAGCTTTTGCACTAATCTCTTGTGTGGAACTTTCAAACGCCTTCTTACAATCCAAGAAAATGCAATCTACCCACCCCTCTCTCTCTTGTCTTATTGCTGTCACCCTGTCATAGAACTTCAGTAGGTTTGTGACACAGGATTTCCCATCCCTGAAACTGTGCTGGCTGTCGTTGATAAGCTTATTCCTTTCTAGGTGTTCCACCACTCATCTGATAATCTTCTCCATGACTTTGCATACTATACATGTCAGTGACACTGGTCTGTAGTTTAATGCTTCATTTCTGTCTTCTTTTTTAAAAATTGGGACTACATTTGCTGTCTTTCATACCTCAGGTAGTCGTCCTGTTTCGATAGATGTGTTGAAGATTGATGTTAGTGGTACACATAGCGCCTCTGCTCCCTCATGACCTATGGAGAGATGTTATCCGGCCACATCGCCTTTGAGGTATCTAGCTCGCTTAGCAGCCTCTTCACTTTTTCCTCGGTTGTATGTATTGTGTCTAACACTTGATCGTGTACCCTGCCTCTGTATACCTGGAGAGAGTTCCCGGTCTGTGACCAGGCCTCATGTTGGATCAGAGCCTGATCAACCAGGCTGTTACTGCTGGCCGCACGCAGTCCAACGTACGAAATACAGCCTGGCTGGTCAGGTACCGACTTTAGGTGCCTGTCCAGTGCCTGCTTGAAGACAGCCAGGGGTTTGTTGGTAATCCCCCTGATGTATGCTGGGAGGCAGTTGAACAGTCTTGGGCCTCTGACACTTATTGTGTTGTCTCTCAATGTGCTAGTGGCACCCCTGCTTTTCATTAAGGGGATGTTACATCGCCTGCCGAGTCTTTTGCTTTCGTAGGGAGTGACTCTCGTGTGCAAGTTTGGTACTAATCCCTCGAGAATTTTCCACGTGTATATAATAATGTATCTCTCCCACCTGCGTTCTAGGGAGTACAGGTTTAGGAACTTCAAGCGTTCCCAGTAATTGAGGTGGTTTATCGCAGTTATACGTGCCGTGAAGGTTCTCTGTACATTTTCAAGGTCAGCAATTTCACCTGCCTTGAAAGGTGCAGTTAGTGTGCAGCAATATTCCAGCCTAGATACAACAAGCTACCTGAAAAGTGTCAACATGGGCTTGGACATCCCTGGTTTTGAAGGTTCTCATTATCCATCCTTTCATTTTTCTAGCAGATGCGATTGCTATGGTGTTATGGTCCTTGAAGGTGAGATCCTCTGACATTATCACTCCCAGGTCTTTGGCATTAGTTTTTCGCTCTATTGTGTGGTTGGAATTTGTTTTGTACTCCGATGAGATTTTAATTTCTTCACGTTTTTCATATCTGAGTAATTGAAATTTCTCATCATTGAACTTCATATTGTTTTCTGCAGCCCATTTAAAGATTTGGTTTATGTTTGCTTGGAGTCTTGCAGTGTCTTCAACGGTGGACACTGTCATACAGATTTGGGTGTCATCTGCAAAGGAAGACACAGCACTGTGGCTTATATCCCTGTCAGTGTCTGATATGAGGATGAGGAACAGGATGGGAGCGAGTACTGTGCCTTGTGGAACAGAGCTTTTCACAGTAGCTGCCTCAGACTTTACTCTGTTGACTACTACTCTTTGTGTTCTACGTGTTAGGAAATTATAAATCCCTCTACCAACTTTTCCTGTTATTCCTTTATCACGCATTTTGTGTGCTATCACACCATGGTCACACTTGTCGAAGGCTTTTGCAAAGTCTGTGTATATTACATCTGCATTCTGTTTATCTTCTAGAGCATCCAGAACCTGGTCGTAGTGGTCCAGTAGTTGGGACAGACAGGAGCGCCCTGCTCTAAACCCATGCTGTCCTGGGTTGTGCAATTGATGGGTATCAAGATGAGTGGCGATCTTGCTTCTTAGAACCCTTTCAAAGATTTTTATGATATGGACGTTAGCGCTATTGGTCTGTAGTTCTTTGCTATTGCTTTACTGCCCTCTTTGTGGAGTGGGGCTATGTCTGTTGTTTTTAGTAACTGCGGGACGACCCCAGTGTCCATGCTCCCTCTCCATAAGATGTTAAAAGCACGTGATAGGCATGGGCATGTCATTTATTGCCTTTTCGAAGTCATTTGGCGTCAGGGTAATGTCAGATAGGCATGCGTCTGCCAAGTTCTTTCTTAAGATTAGAACCTTACATAGAACTGCCTCTGCCACTTCTCCAACTACAGTATCAACCAGTCCAAGGTTATCATGTAGCTTTCTAGTGTCCTCATCAGAAATTATTTGATGGCCTATTTTAGTGTCATCTGCAAACTTGCTTGTCACAATTTATTCCCCTCGTGCTGGCATTGACCTCATTTCCTTTGATTCCTTTCACCAGTTTCATTCTCAAAATTTTCCTGATCTACTTTTTTGTGGTGCTCTTCATCCTGCCCTCGATAGCCTGTTGTCTAAGAATTTCCACCTTCTTCGTCATTTTCAACTTGCCCTTTCTTCTCTTAAATCTAATGCTGCCATTGTTATCCTTCCTTCCTCCCAAGGCATTCGGTGGTTGCCCTTGATTGTGAAGATTACTTCGGAATCTGAACCCTTGCTCTCTGGCACATGCATTTACACTCCTCTTATTTTCAGTCCTCTTGATCGCATCAAGAGGACTTTTAATCATAAACTTCAGATTCGGTATACTCCTGACTTTGATCTTGTTCGTCACTTCTGTGTTGTCTCTCTACCTTATTTCTATCACCTTCCTAAAACTCATAAACATGGTATCCCTCTATGTTCCATCATTTCCTTCAGAGGATCTGTCTGTTATCCTATTGCCTCTTGACTGACAAGAGGGCCTTCACAAATGTCGTCTTGTTGACGCATCCCTTATACACAACTTTCCTAATATGAATCTTAGTCGTGGCTTTGTCTCTGCAGATGCCTTCCTTTCTTATTACATTGTCAGATGTTCCATACTTCACAACACTCGTGACTTGTCCTGATATTTATCTCTTCCTCTATTTACCTCTTCTCTTTTCCTATATTTCCATTGCCTTTCCTGTCTTTGTACCTAGGTGGGTTCTTGTTCCAAGGAATTCTATCTATCCTCCTCTTTCTTGGATTGAACCTCATAGCTTCTCTTTTCCAGGCACTGTATAACCCCTATGGGTTTAGTGTTCTCCATAATAACAATAAGCTTTATTTCTTCAAGTACATGTACAAGGTATACAGACCATAGCTGACATCAATGACATACTACTATATAGAAAGCCCCTTGTTATGCTGAGCATTTCCCGCAAATTGCGTCAATTTTATCTCCAGGATGCGACCCACACCAGTCGACTAACACCCAGGTACCTATTTTACTGATAAGTGAACATGGAAAGCAGGTGCTTTAAGGAAACTTGTCCTGAAGTTTCCATTCGTACTTGGGGATCAACCCCCGGACCTCTGTGTGTAAGCTGAGTGCGTTAGCAATCGAGCTACGGGACACCTTATAATAATAATAATTTCCAGCTGTAGTCCTTCAGTTGACATATACTGGGTTAAATCTGTATATTTTACCCTCACATAATGCGTGTAACTATTATGTTATTGCAAATAATATATAGCCATATAACTATATGTGCTAAAACACTAAGTAAAGCTCATCTTTTTATTCAATAATATTTAGAATATATTGTTTTAAGTGGTCTACCTTAAAAACTATATTTTCCTTTTTCCGGTTTTTATAGAAAACGAAATAAATAGCTCGAAGACTTAACTATGCGATTTTTTAAAACTATTGACTATAAACAAATATGATACATAGATATAACATTAATATCTTTATTTCTACAAGTACAGTACAAGGTATACAGGCCTAGCTGACATCAAGTGACTACTATATAGAAAGTCGCTTATTATGCAGAACATTTCGGGCAAATTAGGTTAATTTTGTCCCGGGATGCGACCCATACCAGTCGACTAACACCCAGGTACCCATTTTACTGATGGGTGAACAAGGACAGCAGGTGTCCTATGGAAACACGCCCTTATGTTTTTCAGCCATACCGGGATTAGAACCCCGGACCTCAGTGTGTGAGCTATACGAGATTATTTTTGCCTTCCATATTACTGATGAATTCAGGTGTCCCGTAACTCGATCGCAAGCTCACTCAGCTCACACACTGAGGTCCGGGGTTCGATTCTCCTCCGGTACGGCTGGGAAACATTAGGGACGTGTTTCCATAAGACACCTGCTGTCCCTGTCCCTGTTCACCCATCAGTTTAAAATGGGTACCTGGGTGTTAGTCAACTGGTGTGGGTCGCATCCTGGGACAAAACTGACCTAATTTGCCCGAAATGCTTAGCATAACAAGGGGCTTCCTATATAGTAGTATGTCATTGATGTCGGCTATGGCCTGTATACCTTGTACATGTACTTGTAGTAAATAAAGATATTATCATCATTATTATAGAATTGGAATGTCTGGGCCTTCGGCCATACTTGTCAGTTGTCTGACACATGACACCTTGATGTAACATGTCATTTCTCTGACGTGTTAAATGGGTCATTTCTACGATTAAGACCCGTATCAGGAGACACTTGTCCTGTCTCCTGACGAATATTGTAACAAAATCTGACGTGTTGCATCATCCGCCACACCGTTTGTAATGCTACTTACTGTCTTCTCACACACCACCGCAGCTTTCTCAATTATTACATCTAATTCTCGTATCTTTCAAACAGTAGGATCAGCTCCCCACACTCACCAACTTGTTTCCATTCCTCGTCCATTTTTTTGTGTTTACTCAGTGACGACCTTTTTTGGGTTTATAGAATACAGTATTTGGCTTAGAGGAATATGAAAATTCGATGTATGAAGACAGCTGTGGTGGCGTGAGAGACGACAGTAGCGCTGTGGTGGCGTGAGAGACGACAGTAGCGCTGTGGTGGCGTGAGAGACGACAGTAGCGCTGTGGTGGCGTGAGAGACGACAGTAGCGCTGTGGTGGCGTGAGAGACGACAGTAGCGCTGTGGTGGCGTGAGAGACGACAGTAGCGCTGTGGTGGCGTGAGAGACGACAGTAGCGCTGTGGTGGCGTGAGAGACGACAGTAGCGCTGTGGTGGCGTGAGAGACGACAGTAGCGCTGTGGTGGCGTGAGAGACGACAGTAGCGCTGTGGTGGCGTGAGAGACGACAGTAGCGCTGTGGTGGCGTGAGAGACGACAGTAGCGCTGTGGTGGCGTGAGAGACGACAGTAGCGCTGTGGTGGCGTGAGAGACGACAGTAGCGCTGTGGTGGCGTGAGAGACGACAGTAGCGCTGTGGTGGCGTGAGAGACGACAGTAGCGCTGTGGTGGCGTGAGAGACGACAGTAGCGCTGTGGTGGCGTGAGAGACGACAGTAGCGCTGTGGTGGCGTGAGAGACGACAGTAGCGCTGTGGTGGCGGAGACGACAGTAGCGCTGTGGTGGCGTGAGAGACGACAGTAGCTCTGTGGTGGCGTGAGAGACGACAGTAGCGCTGTGGTGGCGTGAGAGACGACAGTAGCGCTGTGGTGGCGTGAGAGACGACAGTAGCGCTGTGGTGGCGTGAGAGACGACAGTAGCGCTGTGGTGGCGTGAGAGACGACAGTAGCGCTGTGGTGGCGTGAGAGACGACAGTAGCGCTGTGGTGGCGTGAGAGACGACAGTAGCGCTGTGGTGGCGTGAGAGACGACAGTAGCGCTGTGGTGGCGTGAGAGACGACAGTAGCGCTGTGGTGGCGTGAGAGACGACAGTAGCTCTGTGGTGGCGTGAGAGACGACAGTAGCGCTGTGGTGGCGTGAGAGACGACAGTAGCGCTGTGGTGGCGTGAGAGACGACAGTAGCGCTGTGGTGGCGTGAGAGACGACAGTAGCTCTGTGGTGGCGTGAGAGACGACAGTAGCGGCGGTGGAAGCTGATGCAACATTTGATAGAGGCGACAGTTGTCTCTTATCAGAATCATGACTGAATGATACAGCATAGGGCTGCCACGCACAGGACTTTGGTTCGATTCCCTGTCCAGTTTTCTATTTATTCATTGACAGTCATTTGTTACAACTTATCTTGGGTTCATGTTAGTAAATTGTTATATTTGCATCTACACATGATAACTTGAAGATTGAATAAAAATTAGATAATTGAAGATAGGATGAAGATTGAAAACGTTCAGAATATATACACTGAGGTATATTTGTGATTTAACGGGAAAGCTACAGCATTGTACACAAATTGGCAAATGTGCACCGAATGTGTAGACCCACTTCATTAATACTGCTTCGTCTAAGTAAAATACTCTCATGTTTAATGTGTGAAGCCAAGCAGGAGAGGCTTTTTAAAGTTATATCACCCTTTCCAAGAATCTTGGAATGGGTCATATAAGAGTGATCACAGGGCACCAGCACACGAAAAATAGCTGCATAAATCTTGTCCTTGTCCTCAAGTTCTCAAGTTATACACGAAATAAAATCGAAACTTAGGGTGGAAACAAATGAGGCATCCACTTTAAGGTACTTCCTGGGGATACCTCAGACAGGTATCTTCAGTCTGCTTATTTGAAGATTATATAGTGCTTTAAATATTCCTTTTGGATATAGTGGAAGTTTCTTGATGTTGAGAGGCTCTTGACACAAGTAATTGAACTTGTTCTCAGTTTTCTTGGAATAAACCTGATTGCCTCCCATTTCCAGACCCTAAAGGTTTGGTGCTCTCCCCTAAATATAATAATTCACTGGACCCCAATGAAAATAAGTCATTTTGTCTGACTTATTTTGGGTTATCCTAGGTGATTTACACATGTATGATAATTGCACTTTTTTCACCTGTACTTAAATAAACTTACTACATGTTTGCTATATTGGGTAAGTTGAGGTGGTTGTGTTATGAGAGGGCGGGGGCTGACTCAAAGCTGCACCAATGTTATACTATACACGAGCATGTGTCTTTGGTTCTGTTGCTACAAATTAGCTGTGGATTTGTGCAGTTGCAGTAGATCTAGGCTGTCTGGGTGTTGAGTTGACATGAATGTTTGGTGAGCGGAGTGTATTTACGAAATGTAGAAGAGGGAGAGGGGACGGGTGGTATGCATGGTGGGAAAGTCATGCTGGCAGAAAGGAGACTTAAGTATTTTTTTTTAGTTAAAATTAGGCACATACCCTCAGTGTAGTAAGGTAGGTGCTTATTTTAATGGAGGAAGGTAGTGGTGGTGGGTGTGGTTCCTGCTGTCATCCAGGTTTGTTTATACAAACATGTGTGTGTTAGTAGGAAGTGTGCATGAGGAAGCGGTCACCGGCTTATCCATATGCACTCACTTTTATCACTGTTGTGCGCAGTGTGGGGAAGGGGATGGGGGGGGGGGGCAGAGTGATAGTTCTATTTTCGGCGTCCATTGTAACCCTTGTGGGAGTGTGGGTGGACTTCAGGTGAAAAGAGGGGAAGGGTGCTGCTGTGTGGTACAGTCCACCTCACCAACCCGGCCTTGATTCACACTTTGTTTTTGCATGTTGCTTGCTCTGTCTTAAGACAGAGTAAGCAATATACAAGCAGTACGCTGAGTTACGTTAATGCGCGCTTTGCCTGACTAAAAACCAACCATTGCCTTGCTCCCAGTTCATTATTTGGCTTATTTAGCAGAGGTTTTCCGCCATTCGTTATATTTTACTACTGGGGTTTATGGTAGAAGTTATTGTCTCTTAATCAGTCCCTGGTGGACGAAATATCTTGATAATAACATTGTCCCAAAATTGAATGTGTTGATTGAGGATCGGGTGGACACACTTCACTCATAGCCGCCTGTTTGACTATGAAGGTGCTCCACTCCGGCTTCGCTACCCCTCTGTGCAGCATGCCACGTGCATCTCACTGAAGTACGTTAATTACTCCAGTCAGATGCATGAAAGAGTTTTCGCTTTCATGCTTATTTTTGTAATTACTAGGGTTCCTGTAGAGATCTCTGAGAACTTTTAGGGGAGCCTTTTTGACATAAACAGTTTAATGGAATTTTTAAATGGTGGTTATTTTAACTTGGTGTGCTAGTATTTGTGTGTTGCGTCTCATTCATGTTAGTTGTGTTTTATTGTTTTATCTCTATCTTCGTTTTCTTGCACGTGTTGCTTTCATTTCTCCTTATCAAGAGTGCTGAATGATCTACACGGTCAAAGAGGGTGTTCCGAGGGTCAGGCCTCCCGGTGGTCAGGACCTGATCAAAAAGGTTGTTATTGCTGGCCGTGTGTAGTCCAACGTACGAACCACAGCCCGGCTGATCGGTTACTGAATTTAGGTATCTGTCTAGCTCCCTTTTGAAGGCAACCAGGGTCTATTAGTAATTCCCCTTAATAATAATAATAATAATAATATCCTTATTTCTACAAGTACATGTACAAGGTACACAGGCCTAGCTGACGTCAGTGGCATACTACTACATAGAAAGCCGCTTGTTATGCTGAGCATTTCGGGCAAATTAGGTCAATTTTGTCCTGGGATGCAACCCACACCAGTCGACTAACACCCAGGTACCCATTTTATACTGATGGGTGAACATAGACAACCAGTGTAAGGAAACACGCCCAATGTTCCTACCCTCGCCGGGAATCGAACCCGGATCCTCGCCATGTGAAGCGAGAGCTTTGGCCACCAGGCCACGGGGCCTGGTGTGTTTTAAGTGGTGTGGAGAACCATAAACGTTACATCGTACGTTGTGATTTTTTTACGGGGTGGACTGGCATGCCAGCAGAAGGCCTCGGTCAAATGACTAAAAACCTTACTGAAAACTTGCCGAAAGGCAGCGGAGAGTAATTGTCACAAATGGAGTGCCCCAGTGGTTAGTAATGGTTCATGTGATGTTCACAGGTTGTTGAACCACCTGGATGGTTAATTAGCAACACTAGGATTTTTGACGGCTTCACAAATATTTAACGATCATTAGTGAAGATGACACGAATGATTTTTGTTTACTGAGAGACAACACAATAAGTGTCCGGGGCCCAAGACTGTTCAGCTGCCTCCCAGCATACATAAGGTGGATTACCAATAGGCCCCTGGCTCTCTTCAAGAAGGCACTGGACAGGCACTAAAAGTCAGTACCTGACCAGCCGGGCTGTGGTTCGTACGTCAGTTTGCGTGCGGCCAACAGTAACAGCCTGGTTGATCAGACCTTGATCCACCACAAGGCCTGGTCTCAGACCGAGCCGCGAGGGCGTTGACCCCGAAACTCTCTCCAGGTAAAGTGTTGTAGTGAGTTTGGCGTTAGTGTGAGTGATGGTGTTAAGCTTAACTATGATGAGAGGTGAGTTTGTGAGTGAAGGACAGCAACTTGCTGTATGGTGATTGTTGATAGTGCATTAGGGTACTGTATGGTGAGTGTATATGGTGTGAGTCAGCGTGGATCGTGGAAGGCACTTTCATCCCTCCCGACAACCATAAGATAAGATAATATTTCTTCGGATTTTTAACCCCGGAGGGTTAGCCACCCAGGATAACCCAAGAAAGTCAGTGCGTCATCGAGGACTGTCTGTCTTATTGCCATTGGGGTCCTTAATCTTGTCCCCCAGGATGCGACCCACACCAGTCTACTAACAACCCAGGTACCTATGTGCTGCTAGGTGAACATGACAACAGGTGTAAGGAAACACGTCGAAATGTTTCCACCCGCCGGGAATCGAACCCGGGCCCTCCGTGTGTGAAGCGAAAGCTTTAGCCACCAGACCACCGGGCCACCCATATTGGCCATTTAAGAGTTTATAGAGGTGTTACTCAAGGTGGTGGTGAAGAGTGATGCAGGAGAAGAGGACAGGAGGTGGTGGTGAAGAGTGATGCAGGAGAAGAGGACAGGAGGTGGTGGTGAAGAGTGATGCAGGAGAAGAGGACAGGAGGTGGTGGTGAAGAGTGATGCAGGAGAAGAGGACAGGAGGTGGTGGTGAAGAGTGATGCAGGAGAAGAGGACAGGAGGTGGTGGTGAAGAGTGATGCAGGAGAAGAGGACAGGAGGTGGTGGTGAAGAGTGATGCAGGAGAAGAGGACAGGAGGTGGTGGTGAAGAGTGATGCAGAGAAGAGGACAGGAGGTGGTGGTGAAGAGTGATGCAGGAGAAGAGGACAGGAGGTGGTGGTGAAGAGTGATGCAGGAGAAGAGGACAGGAGGTGGTGGTGAAGAGTGATGCAGGAGAAGAGGACAGAAGGTGGTGGTGAAGAGTGATGCAGGAGAAGAGGACAGGAGGTGGTGGTGAAGAGTGATGCAGGAGAAGAGGACAGGAGGTGGTGGTGAAGAGTGATGCAGGAGAAGAGGACAGGAGGTGGGGTTCGTTCATGATCTGAGAGGTTGAAGAGGGGCGGAGACGGGAGGGGGGGAGGTTAAGAAAGTCAACTAACTGCAAGGTTTTATTTGCCCTTAGGTATCGGAGACAGCAGGTGTTAAGACACTTGGGTTTAGGGTGCTTTTATTGTATTTAACGAAATTAGGTGCATCCTTCGTGTGTTTGTACCTTATTCTATATGAAGTTCAGTATTGTGAGAACAATACACGTAGGAAGGAGTGAGGTGATTCTCATTGTAAGATAGGGGAGACGGAGCGGGCTTGATATTGTTTATTTAGCAAAATTAGATACATTAGCAGTGTGCTGTGATCCTGTTCTATGTGGTAGTTACAGAGTGGAAATAAAAGCAAGCATTGTTTCCTCTGTCATATTTCATCGCATAGGATGGGGGCCCATACGTAATGTTGAAGTGTGTCAGTCCGAGCTGGGAGACGTCACTCACGAAATCGTAATGACACTATTGCAAACAAACCACGGTACGGGTGGGGGTTGAACTCGCGGCTAGTGAGTGGTAAAACTTCAGGCCAGCGCGTAAGCCACTGGGCCAGCTGGTTACAATAAGATTAATCCAACTAGGTGTATTTATACACCATAGGGAGGTTAACATATAGAAAAATTTGTATGTGCGTGTGTGTGTACTCACCTATTTGTGGTTGCAGGGGTCGAGTCATAGCTCTTGGCCCCGCCTCTTCACTGATTGCTACTAGGTCCTCTTTCCCTGCTCCATGAGCTTTATCAAACCTAGCCTTAAAACTATGTATGGTTCCTGCCTCCACTACGTCACTTTCTAGGCTATTCCACTTCCTGACAACTCTGTGACTGGAGAAATACTTCCTAATGTCCTTTGACTCATAGGAGTCTTTAACTTCCAATTGTGACCCCTTGTTTCTGTGTCCCATCTCTGGAACAGCCTGTCTTTGTCCACCTTGTCAATTCCTCGCAGTATTTTCTATGTCGTTATGTCTCCCCTGACCCTCCAGTGTCGTCAGGCCGATTTCCCTTAACCTCTCTTCGTAGGACAATCCCCTTAGCTCTGGGATTAGTCTTGTTGCAAACCTTTGCACTTTCTCTAATTTCTTGACGTGCTTGACCAGATGTGGATTCCAAACTGGTGCTGCATACTCCAGTATGGGCCTGATGTATATGGTGTACAGAGTCTTGAACGATTCCTTACCGAGGTATCGGAACGCTATTCTTAGGTTTGCCAGACGCCCATATGCTGCAGCAGTTATCTGATTGATGTGCGCCTCAGGAGATGTGCTCGGTATTATACTCGCCCCAAGATCTTTTTCCTTGAGTGAGGTTTGCAGTCTTTGGCCACCTAGACTACTCTCTGTGATCTTCTTTGCCCTTCCCCGATCTTCATGACTTTGCATTTGGCGGGGTTAAATTCAAGGAGCCAGTTGCTGGACCAGGCTTCTAGCCTGTCCAGGTCTCTTTGTAGTCCTGCCTGATCCTCGACCGATTTAATTCTCCTCATTAACTTCACATCATCTGCAAACAGGGACACTTCTGAGTCTATCCCTTCCGTTATGTCATTCACATATACCAAAAACAGCACTGGTCCTAGGACTGACCCCTGTGGAACCCCGCTCGTCACAGGCGCCCACTCTGACACCGTCACGTACCATGACTCGTTGTTGCCTCCCTGTCAGATATTCTCTGATCCATTGCAGTGCCTTTCCTGTTATGCGTGCCTGATCCTCTAGCTGTTGCATTAACCTCTTGTGAGGAACTGTGTCGAAGGCCTTCTTGCAGTCCAAGAAAATGCAGTCTATCCACCTCTCTCTGTTACCTTGTCGTAAAACTCCAGTAGGTTTGTGACACACGATTTTCCTTCCTTGAAACCGTGCTGGTGTGTGTGTGTGTTACTTACCTAATTGTGGTTGCAGGGGTCGATACTCAGCTCCTGGCCCTGCCTCTTCGCTTTCCGCTACTGGGTATCTGCTCTCCCTGCTCCATGAGCTTTATCATACCTTGTCTTAAAACTATGTATGGTTCCCGCCTCCACTATATCGTTCGCTAGACTATTCCACTTCCTGACTACTCTATGGCTGAAGAAATGCTTCCTAACATCCCTTTGACTCATCTGAGTCTTCAGCTTCCAGTTGTGCCCCCTTGTTTCTGTGTTCCCTCTCTTGAACATTCTGTCACTATCCACCTTGTCGATTCCCCGCAGTATTTTGTATGTCGTTATCATGTCTCCTCTAACCCTTCTGTCCTCCAGTGTTGTTAGTCCTATTTCCCTCAACCTTTCTTCATAGGACAGTCCCCTGAGTTGTGGAACTAGCCTTGTCGCAAACCTTTGCACTTTCTCTAGCTTCTTGACGTGCTTGACAAGATGTGGGTTACAGACTGGTGCTGCATACTCTAGTATGGGCCTGACGTACACGGTGTACAGTGTCTTGAACGATTCCTTGTTAAGGTAACGGAACGCTAATCTTAGGTTTGCCAGTCGCCCATATGCTGCCGCAGTTATCTGGTTGATGTGTGCCTCCGGAGACGTGCTTGGCGTTATACTCACCCCAAGGTCTTTCTCCTTTGACGAGGTTTGTAGCCTTTGTCCACCTAGCCTGTACTCTGTCAGCGGTCTTCTTTGCCCTTCTCCGATCTTCATGACTTTGCATTTGGTGGGATTAAATTCAAGAAGCCAGTTGCTAGACCAGATGTCAAGCTTGTCCAGGTCTCTCTGAAGTCCTGCTTGGTCCTCTTCCGATGTGATTCTCCTCATTAATTTCACATCATCTGCGAACAGAGACACTTCTGAGTCTATCCCGTCCGTCATGTCATTTACATATACCAAGAATAGCACTGGTCCTAGGACTGACCCCTGCGGTACACCGCTCGTCACAGGCGCCCACTGTGATACCTCATCACGCATCATGACCCGTTGTTGCCTCCCTGTGAGGTATTCCGTGTGTGTGTGTGTAAATATCTCCATCACAGAGCGGGGTAACAAAAATCATACTGATAGAAGCGAAAAAAAAGAAGGGGGGGGGAGCGGAAATTTGGACTACATACACATAAAAACAATGCAAATTCGTTAATGCAATAGTCTCTTGACATTTTAAAGGTACACTATCAGCTTAATAATACATATTTATATACTGTGTAAATTCATTGTTGCAATAACCGCTCAACATCCACCATGAACATCATGAAACACTCATACACAAACGCACGAGAGAGAGGTGAACTGGCAGTTGGTAGAGAAATGGCAGAAAGGGGGGGGGTGGAGATGATGGGGGGATAGAGTAAGTGTTGTTTATAAAGGGTCGAAAATTACTCTTTCGACATAAAATTGTCGTCGAATTTGTTGTTTGAATGTTGTTGTCGTCGAATTTGTTCGTTCCTGCGGAAAAAAAACCCTAGCAGTGAAGAATGCACTTGTACAGTTACTGGCACATTATTGCCATCCAGGGGGGAAGAGGTGCGTAGATGCTGGTTCAGGTTATTGATCCAGGGAGTTGGAGATACCCTCCCCTTCCTTATGTTGAATCTGTTTTCTCAGGAGCTGTATGATCGCAATGAGTTTAGTGTTTCCCCGTGGTGATGATAATACTGTGTATATTAATGCAATCTTACCGAGAACCAAATATTTGTTGAAGTAATGAGGTTGTTTGAAGTAACATGTGTTGTATAGTACATATTGTGGTAAGATAGGTGTTTCCAGGTGGCCACTTTGAAAAAGGTGGCAGCATCAGAAGCTCAAGATCACTGTATTGATCCACGGCCCTCGCTCTCCCACACAGGTGCAGGCATTGCGCATATATACACACACGTATACACTATAAATATATATGCACTACATAGAGAGAGAAACGCTTATGCTGTACTAGCTAATTTTGAAATAACAGGGACGACATGGTGGTCTCTTAAATATTGAAAACTACGTACACACTAACTGTTGAAGTTGCAGGGCGAGCTGCGTATCTGTATGGGCATTGAGAAAAGAGCAGGATCACCTTAGCGGTATAGCAACAATGTAGAAACAGTTGCTGGAGGTGGGGGAAGTGCAAGACGTGTGGAAAATCTCTATCCTCTTCTTTTATATAAGCTGACAAACAAGAGGCACTGAACCGTAGACCGCTATCACTGACGTGCATACTAAAAGGTCACCAAATTGGATTATTATAATTATGGAGAAGCGGTAAAACTGTAGGGATCATATATTTCTTTGGGAATGAGAGGTAATCAGGCGTGATCCAAGCAGGGGCGGCTCCAAAAGTTTTATTTAGGAGAGGCTTAAGGGTAGCAATCTGGTTAGAAGAGGAAGCTAGAGGACTTATTAGTATTATTATTATTGTTACCCCTCCTTGGCGCCGTCCCTGGAGTTGTGGAAGAGGGTAGCTCCAATTCCACGGAAAAAAGATTCCTTTACTATCACTGTTCCTAGAAGGTCGTTCAAACTGAAGGAGAGGTAAGACCGGAGAGAGAAACGTGTGAGAGGAGGAGTACCAGTAGACAGAAACCATGAAAATGTTTGATAGATCATAGACATAATGTAACGATCCTAGTGCCGGAGTAAACAATAAACTGATGCTAATAAGAGAACATCGTGGCAGTATCCGTTGTCATAGCAGGGAAAGTACTATACTATATGGCCACTTTACACCACTCAGTACTATATAACAAGAAAACTGTATACTGGGAATATGACACATAAATGTATAAGACAGTTATTACATTGATTATGAAAGTTTTGGGGATATGCAATTACTGGTAAAGAATCCCTTACACAAGGCTTCTGGGAAGGGACCATTATAATTATATATGGGGGATATTACAGTGATCTAGTGTGGCGGGAAGATCAAGAACAATCAAAAAAACATGTAAACATTCATGTATAAAAACCCGTCTATATTTGGGAATGAATCATGTTTTTATGTAGCTGCAATGTTTTATTCTTTCTGGATGTCCCATGATCGTATAAAGTAGTTGTGTTCGCTCTCATGAATCACGCACTCCTACGACCTTTTTAATGTATTATCAATAAAAAAATCGGTGTGGTGCGAGCAAATTTTTATTCAGAAAGTGCGGCCCAGAGAAAAAAGTTTGGGAACCACTGGTCTGGAGCATCATCACACTGGTCTGGAGCATCATCACACTGGTCTGGAGCATCATCACACTGGTCTGGAGCATCATCACACTGGTCTGGAGCATCATCACACTGGTCTGGAGCATCATCACACCATGACCCAAGACTCATCCTGATACCACCAGATGACAGAAATAATGCCGCAACTAATGTAGATGTCTTCAAGAGGACATTGGATCGCTACCTCTGCCGAGTGCCAGAACAGTCAGGCTATGATGACTGTGGGCCTGCAGGACACTAAGAACAACAGCCTGACGGAACAGGTATTCAGCAAAGAAACTTAACTAAAGGATGGGATAGTAGGGCACAATAGCCTTCAAAATTGATCACATGTATATCAAAGTGGTAGAGCGGAGGGTTGCATTAATTAGTGATATATACTGTTGCATGTTTACTCACCTATATGTGGTTGCAAGGGGCGAGTCACAGCTCTTGGCCCCGCCTCTTCGCTGGCCGCTGCTAGGTCCACTCTCCCGGCTCCAAGAGCCTAATCATACATCTTAAATTTAGCTGTGTATGAATCCCGACTCTACTGCTACATTCTCCACATTGTTTCACCACTAGAAATAATTGCAAACATTCATATGACTCATCTGAGTTTTCATTTCCAGTTGTGTCTTCTTGTTGCTGTGCCCCATCTCTGAAACATTGTGTCTCTTCACCTTGTGTACTCAACTATATGTGTTTGCAGAAGTCGAGTCACAGGTGTGTGTGTTGGTAGTGGACATGGATATGAGGGGAGTGTGGCAGTGCAACTGGGGTGAGGTGGGGAGTGTGTTGCCTGGGGCTGGGGTTCAGTATTCGCGTGGCTGCTGCTTGAACAGGTTGTTGATGTGAGTGTGCCAGCTAGTCCCCTCTCGCACCTCTCCTGGCTCCTAGCGATGTACACATACTCGTGTGATTTACATTCATCTTTGTATTCAGAAAATACGTGAGTAACGTCTCAGGGATAGAAACTGACTGTGAATCAAGCCAGAAGAGTAGTTCCTACCTAAGAACTTTTGAGGCTCTGTTTTCAGCCATTTATAAGCGTGAAGAAGCCGGTGTAGCTAACAGTGAGAGTGGAGGTGTAATGTAAAGCTGCAGTGCTTGTGTTGTCTAATAATGTGCTTAGCTTTCACTTTCACAACACACTAGGGAACGGAGGAATGAGTATTGCTAGTCTTCCGTACCACAGTGTGCACAACGTACACGGAATGAACCAGGTCTAGTGTGCACTTGAAGGGTTCTTTGAACGTGATTGCCTCTGGGTGCCCCTCAGGCCTTATACTGTGGTTGTGATGGCGTCATCGATGAACGGCCACCATCACACCGCTGACCACCAAGCTAACCCACACCACACACCTAACATCATACAGAAAAGGTAAATATTTACATGCTTATAATTAGTGTTCGTTGTGTATGTGTGTGTGTTTGAAGGTAATGAGGCAATTAACGTTCATGTACAGTAATAGGCTGGTAAATGACGAACTGGATATCCATGTAGGTAATGCAGTAGTGTTACACGCAGTGTGTGTGTGTGTGAAACCGAAGCCTTATAAATGTTTTGTATTTTGGTGGGATATCAGGTCTCTTTCTGTCTCATGAGCATTAAAGATAAACAAAACTAAGACTTTATACTCGAGTTAGTAACTCAGGAGGGATAATAAGCCAGAAAAACTCCAGGAAGCCAAACAGTATGGTTTCTTTCGGTTGGAGTTTTTATGATCCTCTCCCTGAATGCAACTCACAACACTACTAATTCGTAAGTGTCTGTTTACTGCTAGGTAACAGGGACATCAGGGGTTAGGAGACATCCAGCTTCCCTGAATTTATTCATAAATGTTACCTTCCTCGCTCTTCAACAGTACGTCTAGTCACAAAAATCACGTTTCCATTCAGTTTGATCTAACGACCTCACACAAGAACACTGGATGTCCAAGCCCTCATCATCTAAAACCTTTATCCCCTCCATCCCTTCTTGGGACGACCCCCTACCACTCCATGCCCCGATTTTATATTTCCTCCTAGTCATCCTGTTTTGCTCCATCCTCTCTTAAGTGCCCAGACCTCCTCAGCCCTCTGAATTATACTTTTGCTAACCCCACATCTAATTTCCACTCTCCGAATTCTCTGCATAATATTCACACCACACATCGCCACCAAACACATCTCCGCTCCCTCCTGTCTCCTTATTGCACCGTTTAAAACCCATGTGTCATACCCATATAACATTGTTGGCACCACTGTACTCTGATACATTCTTCATTTTTCCTCCACAAAGTTCCCTGATTTTACAGATGCGTCAACACACCACCCACATTTTTCCTTATCACCTCTTCTCTCATAGACTCGTCTACCGACAAGTCCGCTCCCAAATAAGTGAATACGTCCACTTCCTCCATACTCCCTACAACTTTGCATTGGCTAGATTTTTTGTTATTCTCATCGCCTTGCTCTTTACCATGTTCAATTTTAATTTCCTTATTTTACATACCCTACACCAGCCTTTGCAACCTCTCTTCGGAATCTTCCAAAAGAACTGTGTCGCTGGCAAAGAGCAACTATAACTCTCACATCGTATCTAATTCGCTATCTTTTTAATCCCATATCTCTTCCTGATAGCATTCAGTTCTTTTACAACCTTACCTATAAATATTTTAAATAATGATAACATCACACATCCCTGTCTGAAGCCTACTTTTACTAGTATATAATCCCCCTCTCATACTACCTTAACCTGACAGCCTCACTGTCTACGTAAAAATTCTTTACTGGTTTTAGTAGCCTACCACTTATTCCATATATTTACTACATCTGCCATATTACTTTCATTCTATTCTATCATATGCCTTTTCTAAATCGATAAATGCAACAGAAACTTCACTCACTTTATGTAGACAGAGTCCACGGTCTCCGTAAATGTTATGCTAGACTACCTGCCCGTTATACATTTTTTTTATTCAAACTATAATCATTTAGCTATGATTAATATGGAAATACTTGTCTGATAATAGGCAAATCCGTGGGCATCTTGATAGGGAATTCCTTGGTTACCTTTAAATAGGTTTGACAAATTTTAACGGGAGCTGCTTAGCGTAGGCCAGTATGTCTTTTACATGTATCTTTCAAGGTTGCACCTGACTTGGTCGTGTATATATAAGCTTCCTTCCAACTCATTTATCAGCGTTTGATGAAGGTCTTAAGCAGTTTCAAAATACGGGGGTCCACTGTACTTGCTTTTTTATTAAGAACATAAGAAAGAAAGAAGGAACACTGCAGCAGGCCTACTGGCCCATGCGAAGCAGGTCCAAGTCTCCCGCCGGCTTAAGCCAATGCCCTGACCCAGCCAGGTCAGGTTACATTCACTTAAGGAAGGAGCACGGCTTCTGACCTAGTAACACAAACTAGTCAGGTACAACTCACACCCACCCGCACCCACTCATATATTTATCTAGCCTATTTTTAAAACTACACAACGTTTTAGCCTCTATAACTGTACTCGGGAGTTTGTTCCACTCATCGACAACTCTATTACCAAACCAATGCTTTCCTATATCCCTTCTGAATCTGAATTTATCCAACTTAAAGCCATTGCTTCGAGTCCTGTCAATACAAGATATATTTAGCACGCTATTTACATCCCCTTTATTTATTCCTGTTTTCCATTTATACACCTCAATCATATCCCCCCTAATTCTACGCCTTTCTAGAGAGTGCAGATTCAGGGCCCTCAGTCTATCCTCATAGGGAAGATTTCTGATACATGGGATCAACTTAGTCATCCTCCTTTGTACGTCGGTTATTCATATGTTCCGAGTAGGGAAATTAGATCTAACAAAAATGATCCTAAATGGATGAACAATAGATTAAAACATCTCATGGTCAAAAGAGAGGCATATATAGGCGTATCATAAGAATGGATGGACGGATAAGAAATCAATATTTTCAATTAAAGAGAGAATTAAAAAAAAAGAATAAGAAAAGCAAAAAGGTATTATGAGGCTAAGGTCGCAAGGGATTCGAAGACTAACCCAAAAGGGTTCTTTCAGGTATACAGAAGTAAGATTAGGGACAAGTTAGGCCCACTTAAGAGTAACTCAGGACAGATCACGGACAGTGATAAGGATATGTGTGAAATTTTCAATACTTCCTCTCAGTTTTTACTCAGGAAGACACTAGCGAAATTTCAGAAATAATAAATTATGTAGAACAGGAAGATAATAGACTATGCTCGATTGGGGTAACTAGTGACATGGTCCTCAGACAGAGAAATTAAAACCTAACAAATCCCCAGGCCCTGATGAACTGTTTGCAAGAGTTTTAAAGGAATGTAAAGAGGAACTTAGCAAACCTTTGGCAAATCTTTTCAATATATCACTACAAACTGGCATAGTGCCAGACAAGTGGAAAAGGGCAAATGTAATACCTATTTACAAGGCAGGTGACAGGTCCTTAGCTTCGAACTATAGACCAATAAGCCTTACCTCCATAGTTGGTAAATTTATGGAATCAATAATTGCCGAGGCAATTCGTAGCCATCTTGAAAGGCATAAATTGATTAATGAATCTCAACACGGTTTTACTAAGGGGCGTTCCTGTCTCACGAATTTACTAACCTTTTTCACTAAGGTGTTTGAGGAGGTAGATCATGGTAATAATAATAATATCTTTATTTACTACAAGTACATGTACATGGTATACAGGCCTAGCTGACATCAATGACATACTACTATATAGAAAGTCCCTTGTTATGCTGAGCATTTCGGGCAGATTAGGTCAGTGTCCTAGGATGCGACTCACACCAGTCGACTAACACCCAGGTACCCATTTTACTGATGGGGAACATAGACAACAGGTGTAAAGAAACATGCCCAATGTTTCTGCCCTGGCTGGGAATCGAACTCAGGCCCTCGCCGTGTGAAGCGAGAGCTTTAGCCACCAGACCACCAGTAAGGCTTTAGATAGAGTTCCACATCAGAGGCTATTGAGGAAACTTAAGGCACACGGAATAGGAGGAGAATTTTTTTCCTGGGTAGAGGCATGGTTGACAAATAGGCGGCAGAAAGTTTGCATAAATGGGGAGAAATCAGAATGGGGGCACGTCTCAAGCTGTGTCCCACAGGGGTCAGTTTTGGGTCCCCTGTTGTTTACAATTTACATAAACGACATAGATGAGGGAATAAATAGCAACATAAGCAAATTTGCTGATGACACCAAAATAGGCCGTCAAATTCATTCTAATGAGGACATTAGAGCACTCCAGGATGATTTGAATAGACTGATGCAGTGGTCGGAGAAGTGGCAGATGCAGTTTAATGTAGATAAATTAAAAGTTCTAAATGTTGGGCAGGACAATAACCATGCCACATATAAACTGAATAATGTAGATCTTAATACTTGTGATTGCGAGAAGGATTTAGGAGTTCTGGTTAGCAGTAATCTGAAACCAAGACAACAGTGCATAAGTGTTCGCAATAAAGCTAACAAAATCCTTGGCTTCATATCAAGAAGTATAAATAATAGAAGTCCTCAGGTTGTTCTTCAACTCTATATATCTTTGGTTAGGCCTCATTTAAATTGTGCTGCACAGTTCTGGTCACCGTATTATAGAATGGATATAAATGCATTGGAAAACGTACAGAGGAGGATGACAAAGTTGATCCCATGTATCAGAAATCTTCCCTATGAGGATAGACTGAGGGACCTGAATCTGCACTCTCTAGAAAGGCGTAGAATTAGGGGAGATATGATTGAGGTGTATAAATGGAAAACAGGAATAAATAAAGGGAATGTAAATAGCGTGCTGAAAATATCCAGCCAAGACAGGACTAGCAGTAGGTTTCAAGTTGGAAAAGTTCAGATTCAGGAAGGATATAGGAAAGCACTGGTTTGGTAATAGAGTTGTGGATGAGTGGAACAAACTCCCGAGTACCGTCATAGGGGCTGGGACGTTGTGTAGTTTCAAAAATAGGTTAGATAAATACATGAGTGGGTGTGGGTGGGTGTGAGTTGGACCTGACTAGCTTGTGCTACTAGGTCAGATGCCGAATTAATTCCTTAAGTGGAAGGGACCTGACTACCTGGAGTTTACCTGGAGAGGGTTAACTCCAAGTGGTCGGGTCTAAGCCGGGGAGTGATGGACCTGCCTCGCATGGGTCAGTAGGCCTGTTGCAGTGTTCCTTTTTTCTTATGTTCTTGTAAGGTTAGTGTATGGTTCTCTCTCTCTCTCTCTCTCTCTCTCTCTCTCTCTATCTCTCTATTCTCTCTCTCTCTCTCTCTCTCTCTCTCTCTTCTATATATATATATATATATATATATATATATATATATATATATATAGTGTGCGTGTACTATATATGTAGTTGGTGGGGTCAAGTCTTAGGTCCTGGTCCCCGCCCCCATAAAGTGACTGAGGCACATACGTTATAATACAGGTAATGAGAGGTGTGCACGCGTAAGTTATTTCATGAGTTAAGTTCTTAGCTGATAATTTTGTCCTGAGTTCTTTGAATGTACATGATAGATTAAAAAAATAAATTAGTGACTAGATCAAGGAAAATTAGAAGCGGGGCCACGAATGTGTTGATGTATGTGACCTTATTTGGTCATCACTAGGGAATAATAATAATATTAATAATAATAATAATAATCTTTATTTCTACAATTACATGTACAACGTATACAGACCTACCTGACATCAGTGACCTACTATGTAGAAAGGCCCTGGTTATGCAGAGTATTTCGGGCAAATTAGGTTAATTTTGTCCCCAAGATACGACCCACTCCAGTCGGGCTTAGCGCTTCTCCGTAAATATAATGACCATAATGTATTTTTTTGTGGTTGCAAGGGTCGAGTCTCGGCTCCTGGACGTGCCATTTGCTGCGTACCGCGTTTACCTCCTTGTCTGGTGGCTTCTGTCATACCTATTCTTAAAGCTATGTGTGGAATCTGATTGTGCTTTACGAGCGGTAACATGTAACCCTTGTGCCCTTTCTAGTGAAGGGGAGAGTTGCCTTTATACTAGCGAAGTGCTCTTGATCCATGGATCAGGAGTTATCCTTCTCTTCCTCGAATCATGCATGACTCCTTGAATGACACATGATTGCTTGGTTGACACATGATTGCTTGGTTGACACATGATTGCTTGGTTGACACATGATTGCTTGGTTGACACATGATTGCTTGGTTGACACATGATTGCTTGGATGACACATGATTGCTTGGTTGACACATGATTGCTTGGATGACACATGATTGCTTGGTTGACACATGATTGCTTGGATGACACATGATTGCTTGGTTGACACATGATTGCTTGGTTGACACATGATTGCTTGGTTGACACATGATTGCTTGGTTGACACATGATTGCTTGGATGACACATGATTGCTTGGTTGACACATGATTGCTTGGTTGACACATGATTGCTTGGTTGACACATGATTGCTTGGTTGACACATGATTGCTTGGTTGACACATGATTGCTTGGTTGACACATGATTGCTTGGATGACACATGATTGCTTGGTTGACACATGATTGCTTGGTTGACACATGATTGCTTGGATGACACATGATTGCTTGGTTGACACATGATTGCTTGGTTGACACATGATTGCTTGGATGACACATGATTGCTTGGTTGACACATGATTGCTTGGTTGACACATGCTCTGCATAACTATGGGCTTTCTGCTACCCATCTCTGTGCAAATATTGTATCCTGCTGAAATAAAATTATTATTATTATTCGTAAACGCTTTATGACCCCAAATGGTTTAGCGCTTCGCCATGAATGTAATAATTTGTTGGTGTGATGGGAATTTTAAGATATTGACGCTTATCTATAAGATATTGACACTTGTTCATAAGATATTCACACTTGTTTAGAAGATATTCACACTTGTTTAGAAGATATTCACATATGTTTATAAGGTATTGACACTTGTATAGAAGATATTCACAATAGCTGTCACAAACGGGTGGAGACAGTCTCAGCCCCCTTGTTGGAGGTCGGAGGTTCAAGCCTCCTGACTCTCACATATTATAAGTGTATTTACTTTCATCATCTGTGCCTCAGTTATATTCTGGAGGGCATCTCGGTCACTAATTTAACAATTTATTAAAAAAACATTTGAGGGTTCTGGAAGGGTGGCTATTATTTTGGGATCTGGTAGACTGTAATTTGGATGATAGACGTGGTGTTAGACACTGTGTGTGAGAGATGTACTCTTGTAATAGTAATTGCAAAATTGACACTCAGCGCATGTAATGGGGATGTGAGTTATGTTATTACTGCCAGCAATAACAGCCTGGTTGACCAGACAAGCCTGGCTCAGGACCGGGCTGCGAGAGTAGGGAAAACTCCCTAAGCTTTGTCAACACTACTGTTGGCTGCTACAACTGGCTCTTCAAGAAGAGGGATGGAGGGGAAGTGCCTTGATGCTGCTGAAGGGCTCTTCATCTAACGAAGTAGAGCTATCTTATCTTTCCTCTCAAGTCTCATGCTCTCTTATTCCTCGGGTGCTGCTATAATATCCAGAAATTCCTACATGAGAATAGGGAAGAATTTAAGAAAAAGATGGAGAGAAAAAGAATAAAACTAATATTATAAATAATGACATTTTTCAAATGACTTGCGCTCTCACGACTTGAATATTATTGTGTTCATAGTCCCTCAAAACAGGAAAGATAACAAGACTCGAAAATGTAGAAAGGTCGTAATACTGGCAGCGTAGACTCAATACTTCAGAACTAATGGTAACTCCTCAGAGCACTTTTACTGTTCTCTCCGGAAAGGAGAAGAGAGAGAGAGATTCTTGATAATATATACACGGAAGATACTTGAAGACCTGGTCCTCAACTACACCTATAATAACTTACTAGAGCGAAATATATGGAAGAAATTGTGGAATAAACCCAGTGAAGAGCAGGGATGCCATTAATACAACATATGTGGTCCAAGACTCTTCAGCGTGTTTCCTGTAGATATCAGACATATTGCCGGATCGAAGATTAAAGTTATCAGAAAGAAGCTGGACAGTTTCCTTATACAAGTGGTGGATCAACCGAGCTATGATATAGCAGGTGTATGGGCGTGCGGGCCACCACCAGGCGGTCAACAGACAAGCTATGATATAGCAGGTGTATGGGCGTGCGGGCCACCACCAGGCGGTCAACAGACAAGCTATGATATAGCAGGTGTATGGGCGTGCGGGCCACCACCAGGAGGTCAACAGACAAGCTATGATATAGCAGGTGTATGGGCGTGCGGGCCACCACCAGGAGGTCAACAGACAAGCTATGATATAGCAGGTGCATGGGCGTGCGGGCCACCACCAGGAGGTCAACAGACAAGCTATGATATAGCAGGTGTATGGGCGTGCGGGCCACCACCAGGAGGTCAACAGACAAGCTATGATATAGCAGGTGTATGGGCGTGCGGGCCACCACCAGGAGGTCAACAGACAAGCTATGATATAGCAGGTGTATGGGCGTGCGGGCCACCACCAGGAGGTCAACAGACAAGCTATGATATAGCAGGTGTATGGGCGTGCGGGCCACCACCAGGCGGTCAACAGACAAGCTATGATATAGCAGGTGTATGGGCGTGCGGGCCACCACCAGGAGGTCAACAGACAAGCTATGATATAGCAGGTGTATGGGCGTGCGGGCCACCACCAGGCGGTCAACAGACAAGCTATGATATAGCAGGTGTATGGGCGTGCGGGCCACCACCAGGCGGTCAACAGACAAGCTATGATATAGCAGGTGTATGGGCGTGCGGGCCACCACCAGGAGGTCAACAGACAAGCTATGATATAGCAGGTGTATGGGCGTGCGGGCCACCACCAGGAGGTCAACAGACAAGCTATGATATAGCAGGTGTATGGGCGTGCGGGCCACCACCAGGAGGTCAACAGACAAGCTATGATATAGCAGGTGTATGGGCGTGCGGGCCACCACCAGGAGGTCAACAGACAAGCTATGATATAGCAGGTGTATGGGCGTGCGGGCCACCACCAGGAGGTCAACAGACAAGCTATGATATAGCAGGTGTATGGGCGTGCGGGCCACCACCAGGAGGTCAACAGACAAGCTATGATATAGCAGGTGTATGGGCGTGCGGGCCACCACCAGGAGGTCAACAGACAAGCTATGATATAGCAGGTGTATGGGCGTGCGGGCCACCACCAGGAGGTCAACAGACAAGCTATGATATAGCAGGTGTATGGGCGTGCGGGCCACCACCAGGAGGTCAACAGACAAGCTATGATATAGCAGGTGTATGGGCGTGCGGGCCACCACCAGGAGGTCAACAGACAAGCTATGATATAGCAGGTGTATGGGCGTGCGGGCCACCACCAGGCGGTCAACAGACAAGCTATGATATAGCAGGTGTATGGGCGTGCGGGCCACCACCAGGCGGTCAACAGACAAGCTATGATATAGCAGGTGTATGGGGGTGCGGGCCACCACCAGGCGGTCAGCAGACAAGCTATGATATAGCAGGTGTATGGGCGTGCGGGCCACCACCAGGAGGTCAACAGACAAGCTATGATATAGCAGGTGTATGGGCGTGCGGGCCACCACCAGGAGGTCAACAGACAAGCTATGATATAGCAGGTGTATGGGCGTGCGGGCCACCACCAGGAGGTCAACAGACAAGCTATGATATAGCAGGTGTATGGGCGTGCGGGCCACCACCAGGAGGTCAACAGACAAGCTGGTCTGGAGGACAATATTGTTTACTAACTCCCTCCACAAATATAAAATGGTATAATCAACTATCAGACATCTTTATTTTAGCTTACTTATAAGTCTTCAAGATGAACCATTACATTTACCTGTATCAAGTGAAAGGTCGTCCAGGCTGTGATGGATATGCGGGCCACCAACACCAATGGCCTAGTTGACTTGACCAGGGCCGGTAAATAGGGCAGAGCATAATATTGTGATATAGTACTTAAGAGATTCAACCAAAATTATATTCTGTATTAATGACCAAAGAAAATATCTTTGGATTCATTGTACTCATCATTGCAGTTTCATTTTTTTTTTTGAGAAATGGTATTGTGATACCGACAAGATGTGGAAAAAGTCACTTATGTACAATTCAGCCAGTTGTGACGAAATGTTCCATATAATAAATGCCCTGAACTGTACGTAAGTTTGTGTTTTTACAATTTTGTTTGTATTAACGAAAATTAGATACATCCACACTGCGTGGCTACAGTGATTTATATAACATTTTACAAGGTTAGAGAAAGGTAATTATGTTTAACCAAGTCAGTCATCACCCAGGATGATTTTCCTGTCATACTCCATCACACAAGTTGAGTAATACTTGAGGTAAAGAAATCTGCCAGCTTGAGCTGGGAGACTTTAGTAGGGCGATGAACGAGAAAACATGACCTGCATTTGCAACCTGGAGGGTTAACCTAGGATAACCCAAGTGCAGGTTTTTGGTGACTGACCCAAGTAAGGGGGTGTGACAAGGTGTCGGTATAGGTGGGTATACGATTAAAGAATAAAAAGGCACAATACCGTGACTTAAACAATACATAAATAACTCCTATGTGCGTGTTATTTGTGTATGGGTATACGATTATTTTATTGGTATTGGTATCGGCCTAAATATGAGTATCTGTATCGGTATCGCCCAGTCACTAAACATAAGAAGTGTGGTTTATTTCTATTGGGGTTATTAGGTTCAACCCAAGGTTCAACCTACAACATTCGACTAACGTTATCTATTTTTCTTTAGGTTCAGTAGCTAATGGAGTCATGCCATTTTCATTTCACCAGGTCTGGAGTTAGGTTCATATTTTTGCGCAAAGTATATCACGTGTGTAGTATATGTGGCGAGGATATCATCATGGTAAAACAATGTTCACTGGTCGGACACACACATATGCAACACATGTGTCATTCGTTAGAAATAGGGTTAAGGAATACCTACATAATTATGTATTAGTGTATCTCATAGTTTTTTTATTTACACACACACACACACACACACACACACACACACACACACACACACACACACACACACACACACACACACACACACACAAAAGGAATGTGCTTATCAACGACGGCCAACACTGTTTCAGGGACGGGAAATCCTGTGTCACAAACCTACTGGAGTTCTACGACAGGGTGACAGCAATAAGACAAGAGAAAGAGGGGTGGGTAGATTGCATATTCTTGGATTGTAATAAGGCGTTTGACACAGTTCCACACAAGATATTAGTGCAGAAGCTGGAGGACCAGGCAGGGATAACAGGGAAGGCACTACAATGGATCAGGGAATACCTGTCAGGAAGACAGCAGCGAGTCATGGTACGTGGCGAAGTGTCAGAGTGGGCGCCTGTGACGAGTGGGGTTCCACAGAGGTCAGTCCTAGGACCGGTGCTGTTTCTGGTATTTGTGAACGACATGACGGAAGGAATAGACTCCGAAGTGTCCCTGCTTGCAGATGATGTGAAGTTGATGAGAAGAATTCAATCGGACGAGGACCAGGCAGAACTACAAAGGGATCTGGACAGGCTGCAAGCCTGGTCCAGCAATTGGCTCCTGGAGTTCAACCCCACCAAGTGCAAAAGTCATGAAGATTGGGGAAGGGCAAAGAAGACCGCAGACGGAGTACAGCCTAGGGGGCCAGAGACTACAAACCTCACTCAAGGAAAAAGATCTTGGGGTAAGTATAACACCAGGCACATCTCCTGAGGCGCAAATCAACCAAATAACTGCTGCAGCATATGGGCGCCTAGCAAACCTAAGAACAGCATTCCGACATCTTAACAAAGAATCGTTCAGGACCCTGTACACTGTGTACGTTAGGCCCATACTGGAGTATGCAGCGCCAGTTTGGAACCCACACCTAGCCAAGCACGTAAAGAAGCTAGAGAAAGTGCAAAGGTTTGCAACAAGATTAGTCCCGGAGCTAAGGGGTATGTCCTACGAGGAGAGGTTAAGGGAAATCGACCTGACGACACTGGAGGACAGGAGAGATAGGGGGGACATGATAACGACATATAAGATACTGAGAGGAATTGACAAGGTGGACAAAGACAGAATGTTCCAGAGATGGGACACAGCAACAAGGGGACACAGTTGGAAGTTGAAGACTCAGATGAATCACAGAGATGTTAGGAAGTATTTCTTCAGTCACAGAGTGGTCGGGAAGTGGAATAGTTTAGGAAGTGATGTAGTGGAGGCAGGCTCCATACATAGCTTTAAGAAGAGGTATGATAAAGCTCATGGCGCAGGGAGAGTGACCCAGTAGCGGCCAGTGAAGAGGCGGGGCCAGGAGCTATGAATCGACCCCTGCAACCACAACTAGGTGAGTACACACATGACGGACGGGATAGACTCAGAAGTGTCTCTGTTCGCAGATGTGAAATTAATGAGGAGAATCACATCGGAAGAGGACCAAGCAGGACTTCAAAGAGACCTGGACAAGCTTGACATCTGGTCTAGCAACTGGCTTCTTGAATTTAATCCCACCAAATGCAAAGTCATGAAGATCGGAGAAGGGCAAAGAAGACCGCTGACAGAGTACAGGCTAGGTGGACAAAGGCTACAAACCTCGTCAAAGGAGAAAGACCTTTGGGTGAGTATAACGCCAAGCACGTCTCCGGAGGCACACATCAACCAGATAACTGCGGCAGCATATGGGCGACTGGCAAACCTAAGATTAGCGTTCCGTTACCTTAACAAGGAATCGTTCAAGACACAGTACACCGTGTACGTCAGGCCCATACTAGAGTATGCAGCACCAGTCTGGAACCCACATCTTGTCAAGCACGTCAAGAAGCTAGAGAAAGTGCAAAGGTTTGCGACAAGGCTAGTTCCACAACTCAGGGGACTGTCCTATGAAGAAAGGTTGAGGGAAATAGGACTAACAACACTGGAGGACAGAAGGGTTAGGGGAGACATGATAACGACATACAAAATACTGCGGGGAATCGACAAGGTGGATAGTGACAGAATGTTCATGAGAGGGAACACAGAAACAAGGGGGCACAACTGGAAGCTGAAGACTCAGATGAGTCAAAGGGATGTTAGGAAGCATTTCTTCAGCCATAGAGTAGTCAGGAAGTGGAATAGTCTAGCGAACGATATAGTGGAGGCGGGAACCATACATAGTTTTAAGACAAGGTATGATAAAGCTCATGGAGCAGGGAGAGCAGATACCTAGTAGCGGACAGGAAAGAGGCGGGGCCAGGAGCTGAGTCTCGACCCCTGCAACCACAATTAGGTGAGTAGTACACACACACAGGTATGATAAAGCTCATGGATCAAGAAGAGTGACCCAGTAACGACCATTGAAGAGGCGGGGCCAAGAGCTATGACTCGACTCCTGCAATCACAACTAGGTGAACTAGGTGAGTACACACTCACTCTCGCTCCAGCCAAATTAATATAAATCCAATACATGACTGGCGCAGCACATAGACTATAGTGTTTAAGTGATCCACTTTTCCTGCAGCTTCATTAAGTACTCTGTAGCTTTTGTCTTAAATTTATTTATGCTAAGGTTAGTCTTGATTTGATTAAGTAAACAATTTTCACTCTTATAGCTGTATGGAAGAAGGTATTTAATGCCTGGCTGCATAAATGGCTACTGAAAAAAAATATTCACTTTCTCGTTTACCCTCATGATTTTAATAATATCTTTATTTACTACATGCACATGGTATACAGACCACAGCTGACATCAATGATACTACTATATAGAAAGCCCCTTGTTATGCTAAGCAATTCCCGCAAATTAGGTCAGTTTTGTCACAGGATGCGACCCACACCAGTCGACTAACACCCAGGTTCCCATTTTACACTGACGGGTGAACAGGGACAGCAGGTGTCTTATGGAAAAACGTCCCTAATGTTTTCCAGCCGTACCGAGGAGATTTGATCGAGCTACGGGACACCATTTTGGTCACTCACTCGTTCGAATATCCAAGGCAGGGTAGGTGGACAGAGTTTGTTTAAAATTTTGTAGATATGGTTTAAATCAGCGGATCTTACCTTCCATTACCCTAGGCGTTGTATGCTCCTTCGGGTTAGCGCTTAAACGTGAATATAAGTTAATGATAATCTAGTTTATAGGTTAATTTGGATATCACCACAACTCAAAACAACAACAAATGATAGCAGCGTATGTGAACAAGTGAACCTGTGTTTGAGGGTACGAGAGTGCGCGCTTTGTATCACAGTAGAAATAGTGCTGCTCTTCCAGAGTCTTCCCTAACTTGGGAGCTATGGCTCCGTTTTCTCTTAAACGTCCCCTCGAAGCGTTTTCTATTTCAGTTTAGTAATGTGTTTGCAAAGAAGAATCTTCGATACGGGTTTTTAACGTATGAAAAATTCACATTATTGTATCTTAAAGAACCAGTACCATATAGGCAGACATCAGTGATTAATTGTGACGATTCTGATAGTAAACAATGACCCCAGGTCATTTAGGTACAGGTACACTTATGTACCTGTACCTAAATAAACTTGCTAAACAGATGACAATGCACTCATGTTCAGTCCCTGCCACGGGTGAACGTTGGGCATATTTCCTTACATGTTATGTCTGTTCACCTAGTAGTAAGTAGGTACCTGGGTGTGAGTCGATGGTGTGGGTCACATTCTGAGGGGGAGGGGGGCACAAGAAGGACCCCAGTGGAAATAAGCAAGACAGTCTTCGATGACTGTAAATGCAAGTAATTAGCTTTGTGTTTATTATATTTAATATCACTCTGGGTTGAATATAGGGCTACATACATACATATGTGAAATAGGTATATACAGATTTAAATAGACCTACAAAATCTACGTGACCTCACGATCATTGTACACATTTTGTACCAGTGTCCGTAAAATCATTTGCAGATTTCTTGGATAAAATTGATCGTATGTAGGATAACCAGTGACGCTCTCTCTCTTGATTAAATATGGCTTATATAACCTCTCAATACCTACCTCAATACGCTACGTTACATCAGTACACTACGCTACATCGCTACACTACATCAGTACACTACGCTACATCGCTCACACTACATCAGTACACTACGCTACATCGCACTACATTTCTACACTACATCAGTACACTACACTACATCGCGCTACATTGCTACACTACATCAGTACACTACTACGCTACATTGCCAGTACACTACGCTACATTGCCAGTACACTACACTACATTGCCAGTACACTACGCTACATTGCCAGTACACTACACTACATTGCTACACTACATCAGTACACTACTACGCTACATTGCCAGTACACTACGCTACATTGCCAGTACACTACGCTACATTGCCAGTACACTACGCTACATTGCCAGTACACTACACTACATTGCCAGTACACTACGCTACATTGCCAGTACACTACACTACATTGCCAGTACACTACGCTACATTGCCAGTACACTACTCTACATTGCTACACTACATCAGTACACTAACTCTAACAGTTTTGCTACATACATCAGTACATCATATATATCCTGCTACATTGCTACACTACATCAGTACACTACTCTACATTGCTACACTACATCAGTACACTACCTACATTGCTACACTACATCAGTACACTCCTACATTGCTACACTACATCAGTACACTACGCTACATTGCTACACTACATCAGTACACTACGCTACATTGCTACACTACATCAGTACACTCGCTACATTGCTACACTACATCAGTACACTACGCTATCATGGTCAGTAGACAACCCAAGGACCGAGCGTAAAACTGAAATTTATTAAACATTTTTTCACTGGCAGAATTGCTGATTTTTTCGTTGCCTCGTGAATACGTTATCGATTGGGCAAATTTGACAAACTAGTACATTCATACATTGACTATATATGTACTTGACTTTCTGGTGCGTTTCTTAATAGGTCTTATCCCTGGTTTTTTTTTTTTTTTTTTTTTTTTTTTTTAGTTTTGAGGCTTGGTCTGAGATCGCTCCGCGGGAGCGTTAACAGTATAACAGGTATAACAAGTATGGTGAATAAACTTTGACTGTTGTAGCTCACACCTTGTGAAGAGTTGATTGTTATAACTCACCTTGTGAAGAGCTGATTGTTGCAGCTCACACCTTGTGAAGTGATTGTTGTAGCTCACACCTTGTGAAGAAGTGGCCATTGTATGTCATCCTGCAGGACACATGGTCACCTTGTGCCAGCCACCGTCACACAATATCGCGTCCAAGGTTCACCTGGAAAGTAAATGGTGAAGGTAATCAGATTTGAAAAAATGCTGGTTCTTCATCCATTTTCTATAAGGTGTCAACATTTATAGCGTTTTGAGCGTGTTCAAAACCTGTCTGGTAACATTGTTGTTCTTGCTCCCCAGGCTGTCGGATATTCGCAACCTGACACCTTTGGTCATTACCAAGTATTGTAAGGTTATCGACGATACAGTGCCTGGCTACTCTTTTATCAAGTATTGTAAGGTTGGCCTGGTCGCAGACCGGGCCCCGTGGGCGTTGATCCCCGAAACTCTCTTTAGGTATATTCCAGGTAAGGGTATAGACCAGACGTGGGCAAACTGCTACTCCTGAAGCTACTCTGTGCGGTTCCTGAGACAGTATTGGGTTCCATTGCCATTTTTCCTAAAATTTTATATTAATAATCTATAATAGTATAGTATGTACCAATATTAGAATATTTTATACAGTATATATAAGGGTAATTCACATTATCTTTTCAAACATCCATATGCATTATGTGTCCAGACTGCTGTTAAACTCGCTGAACATAATCAAAACATGTTTTAAACAAGTACAGATGAGGCTACAGGACTCTGCTGGGCCATCACTCTTCACGCAGTACATACAAATTACACGCTAGCGGCGGTAGTGGAACATAACTAGTTCAATGTTGTGTAGATAAGTACGTTTCTGATTAATAAATACTTACCTGGAGTGAGTTCCAGGGGTCACGCCCCCGCGGCCCGGTCTGTGACCAGGCCTCATGTTGGATCAGAGCCTGATCAACCAGGCTGTTACTGCTGGCCGCACGCAGTCCAACGTACGAACCACAGCCTGGCTGGTCAGGAACCGACTTCAGGTGCCTGTCCAGTGCCTGCTTGAAGACAGCCAGGGGTTTGTTGGTAATCCCCCTGATGTATGCTGGGAGGCAGTTGAACAGTCTTGGGCCCCTGACACTTATTGTGTTGTCTCTCAACGTGCTAGTGGTACCCCTGCTTTTCATGATTGATTTTAGTTAAAGTTATAAAACCCTTGTTTAAAATGACGGAGCAACAGAAGAGTATAAAACGGAAATACAAACAAGAAAAGATAGCATTTAACCAACAATAGGAGGACGATATTGCTTTTACTTTTAAGGGTGAAAAGGCTCTGTGCTTTATCTGTCATACAACCATCAGCCACACTAAAGCTAAAAAGTTAAAGGTCACCATGATTGTAACCATGAAAAAATTGCATCAGAATTTCCTCCCGAATCAGAACTGCGAAAAAAATAAGATAATTTTTTTTTAATAAAATTTAATTTCGCAACAAAATAGCCTACTATATAGTTGTATTTTTTATTATTTATAAATACAGTTTTAAAATAATATTTTCTATGGCTCTTCTTATCGAAGAAGTTGCACACCTCTGTTAAAGAGGATACAATGCCTGTCTACTTTGCGTGCACACACGCGCACACAATCAATTACTAGTTGCACCATCACTTCACTACATCACTAAACTGTATCACTACACAACTTCATCACTATACTACATCACTACATTACACCATGACTGCACGACACTACACCACCACCACACTAAACTACATCACTGATCTACAGTATACTACATTACACTGCCTCACTACACTACATCGCTACACTACATCTCTTCACATTCACTACTCTACATCATCACTACACTAAACTACATCATTACACTATTATCACATCACTAAACTATACCATCACTACACTACATCGCGACACTACATTCTACACTACACCACATCACTACACCATCGCGGCACTACATCACTACACTACACAACTCTACATCACTGTACTACACAACAATACCTTACACATCACTACACTACATTAGTACACTACATCACTACACGACACATCACTACACCACACTCGCTACACAATACATTACACTACACATCACTACATAACATCACTACACCCATCACTACACGATACATTACACATCACTACACTACACCACATCACTGCACTACACATCACTGCACTACACATCACTATACCACATCACTATACCACATCACTGCACATCACTACACTGCACCACATAACTATACATTACACTACACATCACCACATTACACAGCAGTACACTACACCACATCACTAAACTACACAACACTGCATCACTACACAACACTACATCACTACACAACACTACATCACTACACAACACTACACTACATCACTACACAACACTATACTACTACACATCACTACACTACATCACTACACATCATTACACTGCACATCACTACACTACACATCATTACACTACACATCACTACACAACACTACATCACTACACAACACTACATCACTACACAACACTACACTACATCACACATACACTATACACTGCACATCACTACACTCACCTACACATCATTACACTGCACATCACCACTACACATACACTACACATCACTACACAACACTGCATCACTACACAACACTACATCACTACACAACACTACATCACTACACAACACTACACTACATCACTACACAACACTACAATCACTACACATCACTACACAACACTGCATCACTACACAACACTACACTACATCAAAACATAACACTACACTACATCACTACACAACACTGCATCACTACACAACACTGCATCACTACACAACACTACACTACATCAAAACATAACACTACACTACATCACTACACAACACTAAACTGCATCACTACACATTACATTGCACATCACTACACTACATCACTACACAACACTAAACTGCATCAATACACATTACATTACATCACTACACTACATCACTATACTACATCACTACACTACATCGCTACACTACATCGCTACACTACATTACTACACTATCATTACACCACTAAACTTCATCACTACATTAAACTACCATCGTTATTTCACTATACCTTTAAGCTATAACATCCGTTGTTATTACATCTGTTTCTCTGGAAATATACAACATATTCTCCAATCATCACTATATAATTTATTTCACTATACCTCTTAACTATAATATCCTATGTTATTGCATCAGTTTCTCTGAAAACATTCTGCATAGTCTTGAAGGCTCCAGTCTTGACTAGGTCTCGTGTCATAAGACTGGAGGAGCTGCAAGTAGTGCTTATGGAGGAAACTCGTGCTCTGCATGGCTACGAATCTAGGAAAATTTTGGAGCACCACGTCCTTGAGGCGCTCAACAACGTCACATACTCGTGGATGTATTATTATAAGCTGTTAAAAGGCCATGGATGCTATTTACGATTAGTTAAACCCGAGGAAAAGAGCTGCCATTCGGTTGGTTTTCATCTTCACTGGGACGGCATACATGTTTATTTTGACTCGGCTGGCAACCCTACTGATAAATTCATTTAAGATTATATACGCCATCACAACATTATGGATGGAGTCAGAGTGATGACTCCATCCTTACAAGGGTATAAAAACTGCACTTACTTTACGCTCACCTCCTTAGATTTTTTTAATCTAGCCACTTCAGTTGTGACCAAGTTATTTAAGACTTCATCTCGTACATTCACAGCAACCCTGATCTGATCACCGTACTCAATGTGCGTTCCATGTTGATGGAATTTCCCAACAGGATTAACTTATGGACCCAGGATCCTAAAACAAGTATCGTTAAGGGTGTTGTTCCTCTACCAGCGAAGGATTCGAAAGGACGCAGACGGCGTCGTTATATAAAGCGTCTAGTGAACACCTATCTGACACACAGGAGCTCCCCTGGTATTCTGACTCGTAAACATGTGAGCGATACCATGCAATCTAATATACAGATAAGGATTGCTTTGGGAAATAATTGATTTTTTGTATTTATATTATTTTTTTTTCACCTAAGGACATCGGATTTCTTGTTTGAGTTTTAAAGGGCTAACACCACTATTAATACTAAAAAAAGGAACTCGAAGAGCAGCCACTCTGCGTGGTGAGTCCTGGGTATTTTGAAGGACTGGTGGTAGAAGGAATCAGTGGTGCAAAATAGCTGAGAGTTGCTCACAGAGTATGTTGTCTTCACAACATATACACTTGTATGGGATCAATTCAGATTGAATCTCATTCCACGAAAGGCACTGTGTGATCCCTAAGGGTTTAGAGGGTCACCGGGGAATATTAAGATGTTTATAAAAAACAGGGCTTCTAACATCTTAAACAGTATCGATGTCAAGGACATTAGACATCATATGATGCAGCCTCGCTTATGTGTAAAACACTGTGAAAATTTTATTCCCATTAAATCATTTTAAATATTTGTGTTTACCTCTTCTGGACGGCTTCAATATTTAATGGCTAATGCATCTTAGGGCGAGGATAATACCTATTAAGTTTCGTTTGCGTGCAGGCAAATTTGTTGATGTAGTAAAATGGTAAAAAAATGGAATCATTGGAACTTTGGTTGTGGTAGTAGCACCATTGTGTTGCGTACTAGGATCTAACAGAGCTACCTCTAGCTCCAATACATATTCTTTTTCCACTCTGTCATGTGCTTTGATTATATTTTATATTGTGTTCTAGTTTCATTTCATATTTTTTGCGTAGTCATTTTGTGAGCTGCAGTTCTCTCTCTTGTGTTGATAGTATATTGTATTCGTCCTATTTTTGTATTTAATATTTATTGAAAGACGAGTTTTTGTGAACGTCAACATTAATAAGGTGATGAGCAGGTCAAACATACACTGAACTTAAGAAGCATTAAGCAACGTAAGAATGATATAAGTAGCTGATTATTTGAGCATGAGTGATGTGATTATGAGTGAGTAAGAGATAAAGGAGACTAAGAGGAGGACTGTGTTGCACCTGAACACTGGCTTGCTACATCACACACTCAGCTATTGATACTTGGCGTACTCCCACCCCTGCTTCACTGTGCATGATTATACTTACAGTGGATAAGGGTAGACTGAGAGAAAACTGAGACACTTATGCAACATATTTTGCATAAGTGTCTCAATCTTCAACTTGTCGGTTTAAACCATTTATCACGTAGACTGTTTGAGAGAAGACAGTGTCACTGAGCATAGGTGGCGACTAGAAACCCAAAATGGACGTATGATTGGGTTTTGGAGGTCATGAATACGCAGAATGGGTCGTTAGTAGTTCAGAGGCTAAACCAAGGGCCAGCAAACCTTTCCTAGCACCTAGGTAATCACAACTAGGTGAGTACAACTTGCTGAGTTCATACGCACATTAGGAAGCTCAATTTGTAATCACCTTGAAAGAGCATAATTCAATAAAAGATTCAGAGCACAGCTGGGCTAATGTTCTTGACTTGCAGATTTTACTTTCGTTTTTAACAACTGAATTTGGAGCCGTCAGTAGTAGTAGAGAACTAGAGGTTACGAATTAGTTGCCTGTGAAGCAGTATATGGGACATAAGCACAGCAAATGAGTGATAACATTTAATGTTGATAAATGTAGAGAACAAGGGAGAGGGATAGAGAGTAATGACAACTTCATGGTCTTATACTAGACCCTGGAGATGTAACCACCATTCCACGAAGCACAATAATCCCCTCATGACACTTATTTTACATAATACTTTTTTTTTCCAGCTGTAAATAACGCGTCTCACCGTCTTTGACGAGAGATGAAAAAAGTGGCGTCTGTTCTACAAAAACTTACTGTTTCAAAGACGCTAAAATTTTGATCACCAAGTAGGAATAGAGTTACTGTTAAGAATGACGTGTCAACTATTTGTACTGAATTGTACTGTTTTCATAATGGTTTGTTCACTCAGAGGATGAGTGACTCTGCCCAAGAAACTAGCCTCTCGGAGCAAAGATCTCACCAGCTGATAGTGTTTTTATGTATTACAATATTTGATCTCAGTGTTTATTACTTGTTAAGGAGGCGGGCAGGCGAGGAGCTAGGACAATGTTAAGGAATTCCCCGAGCTATGTTTGCCTTGAGCCTCTACTAGAGTACACCAAGGCTGCTGTCTCTGGTAGAGTACACCAAGGCTGCTGTCTCTGGTAGAGTACACCAAGGCTGCTGTCTCTGGTAGAGTACACCAAGGCTGCTGTCTCTGGTAGAGTACACCAAGGCTGCTGTCTCTGGTAGAGTACACCAAGGCTGCTGTCTCTTGTAGAGTACACCAAGGCTGCTGTCTCTGGTAGAGTACACCAAGGCTACTGTCTCTGGTAGAGTACACCAAGGCTACTGTCTCTGGTAGAGTACACCAAGGCTACTGTCTCTGGTAGAGTACACCAAGGCTACTGTCTCTGGTAGAGTACACCAAGGCTACTGTCTCTGGTAGAGTACACCAAGGCTACTGTCTCTGGTAGAGTACACCAAGGCTGCTGTCTCTGGTAGAGTACACCAAGGCTGCTGTCTCTGGTAGAGTACACCAAGGCTACTGTCTCTGGTAGAGTACACCAAGGCTACTGTCTCTGGTAGAGTACACCAAGGCTACTGTCTCTGGTAGAGTACACGAAGGCTACTGTCTCTGGTAGAGTACACCAAGGCTACTGTCTCTGGTAGAGTACACCAAGGCTACTGTCTCTGGTAGAGTACACCAAGGCTGCTGTCTCTGGTAGAGTACACCAAGGCTACTGTCTCTGGTAGAGTACACCAAGGCTACTGTCTCTGGTAGAGTACACCAAGGCTACTGTCTCTGGTAGAGTACACCAAGGCTACTGTCTCTGGTAGAGTACACCAAGGCTACTGTCTCTGGTAGAGTACACCAAGGCTGCTGTCTCTGGTAGAGTACACCAAGGCTGCTGTCTCTGGTAGAGTAAACCAAGGCTACTGTCTCTGGTAGAGTACACCAAGGCTACTGTCTCTGGTAGAGTACACCAAGGCTGCTGTCTCTGGTAGAGTAAACCAAGGCTACTGTCTCTGGTAGAGTACACCAAGGCTACTGTCTCTGGTAGAGTACACCAAGGCTACTGTCTCTGGTAGAGTACACCAAGGCTACTGTCTCTGGTAGAGTACACCAAGGCTACTGTCTCTGGTAGAGTACACCAAGGCTACTGTCTCTGGTAAAGAGCCTTACGTTGCATAGTTCCTCTTGTTTACAACCAACTATATTAACAACAACACCTAATGTCAGCGTTGGCTGCTGATGTTAGGTTAGGTTTAAAGCCTGTCGACTGCACGACGATCATTAAGACTGCGGTTCAACTGCACACCACTCAGGAAGACTTAATTATATCTTTAAAACAGTATATAACTAAAGTAAATTCTCAGTGTACCGGTATATATATACAGAGATATACGCCGTTCGGTGTATATATTCTGCTGCTCTCGGTGCATATATAAAACATACATCCCTGGGAATATATATAATTGGTAAAGTGGTTGCCATCAATTGCTATGTAGGTCGAGGCTAGTATATGCGCATGTGCGTGCGCTATTCTATGTAATTTGTTTATGTATGGTGATATACGCGTGTTACCTACTTGTTAAGTGTCTGTCCTCACCTACTTGTTTTTGCAGGGGTTGATTCATAGCTCCTGGCCTAATCTCTCAGGAAACTGTGTGACCCGTAGGGTCATATTGTCACTACTGAGTAACCCCCATCTCTATGTATCATTCCCTTGAGTAACTCCTCTCTGTGTATTATTCCCTTTAGTAGTCTCCTTTCTCTATGTATTATTCCCTCTTTTATTTGTATTGCATCTCACTATTTGTTTCTGTCGTCCTCCTCGTCTCCTTGACCAGTTTCAAGGCTTTCTTAAAGCCTTGCAGGACAGCTTGAAGCTAAACTTCCCCTGTCGACTGCCTGATCAACTAGGCTGTTGCTGCTAACTGTGCACAGACCCACAGTCATCACAGTCTGGCTGTTATGTACCTTGATGATGAACAGTACTTATACCCAGGATAACCCCTCAGGGTTAATAACCCAGGATAACCCCCTCAGGGTTAATAACCCAGGATAACCCCCGCAGGGTTAATAACCCAGGATAACCCCCTCAGGGTTAATAACCCAGGATAACCCCCGCAGGGTTAATAACCCAGGATAACCCCTCAGGGTTAATAACCCAGGATAACCCCTCAGGTTAATAACCCAGGATAACCCCGCAGGGTTAATAACCCAGGATAACCCCCTCAGGGTTAATAACCCAGGATAACCCCCGCAGGGTTAATAACCCAGGATAACCCCCTCAGGGTTAATAACCCAGGATAACCCCCTCAGGGTTAATAACCCAGGATAACCCCCGCAGGGTTAATAACCCAGGATAACCCCGCAGGGTTAATAACCCAGGATAACCCCGCAGGGTTAATAACCCAGGATAACCCCCGCAGGGTTAATAACCCAGGATAACCCCCTCAGGGTTAATAACCCAGGATAACCCCGTCAGGGTTAATAACCCAGGATAACCCCCTCAGGGTTAATAACCCAGGATAACCCCCTCAGGGTTAATAACCCAGGATAACCCCGAGGGTTGTAATAACCCAGGATAACCCCTGCAGGGTTAATAACCCAGGATAACCCGGTCTGGGTGTAATGCCCAGGTGTAACCCACTCAGGGTGAATAGGACCAGGGTAACCCGGGTTGGTGAGTGTGTGCAGGTGGTAGACCGATGTGGTTGGTGAGTGTGTGGCAGGTGGTAGACCGAGTGGTTGGTGAGGTGTGGCAGGTGGTAGACCGAGTGGTTGCTAGTGTGTGGCAGGTGGTAGACCGGTGGTTGCAGTGTGCAGGTGGTAGACCGTGTGGTTGGTGAGTGTGTGGCAGGTGGTAGACCGAGTGGTTGGTGAGTGTGTGGCAGGTGGTAGACCGAGTGGTTGGTGAGTGTGTGGCAGGTGGTAGACCGAGTGGTTGGTGAGTGTGTGGCAGGTGGTAGACCGAGTGGTTGGTGAGTGTGTGGCAGGTGGTAGACCGAGTGGTTGGTGAGTGTGTGGCAGGTGGTAGACGTGTGGTTGGTGATGTGTGGCAGGTGGTAGACCGAGTGGTTGGTGAGTGTGTGGCAGGTGGTAGACCGAGTGGTTGCAGTGTGTGGCAGGTGGTAGACCGAGTGGTTGGTGAGTGTGTGGCAGGTGGTAGACCGAGTGGTTGGTGAGTGTGTGGCAGGTGGTAGACCGAGTGGTTGGTGAGTGTGTGGCAGGTGGTAGACCGAGTGGTTGGTGAGTGTGTGGCAGGTGGTAGACCGAGTGGTTGCAGTGTGTGGCAGGTGGTAGACCGTGTGGTTGGTGAGTGTGTGGCAGGTGGTAGACCGTGTGGTTGGTGAGTGTGGCAGGTGGTAGACCGTGTGGTTGGTGAGTGTGTGGCAGGTGGTAGACCGAGTGGTTGCAGTGTGTGGCAGGTGGTAGACCGAGTGGTTGGTGAGTGTGTGGCAGGTGGTAGACCGAGTGGTTGGTGAGTGTGGCAGGTGGTAGACCGAGTGGTTGCAGTGTGTGGCAGGTGGTAGACCGAGTGGTTGCAGTGTGTGGCAGGTGGTAGACCGAGTGGTTGCAGTGTGTGGCAGGTGGTAGACCAGTGGGTTGGTGGTGTGTGCAGGTGGTAGACCTGAGTGGTGGTGAGTGTGTGGCAGGTGGTAGACCAGTGGTTGCAGTGTGTGGCAGGTGGTAGACCGAGTGGTTGCAGTGTGGGGCAGGTGGTGACGGAGTGCTGCGTGTGGCAGGTGGTAGACCGAGTGGTTGCTAGTGTGTGGCAGGTGGTAGACGAGTGGTGGTGAGTGTGTGGCAGGTGGTAGACCGAGTGGTTGCAGTGTGTGGGGGTGGCTGGTAGGTGTGCAGTGGTGGTGCGGAGGATACCTGTCGTGGGAGAGTGGGTAGGTAGGTGGGTGCTAGTGGTGGTGCGGAGGATACCTGTCGTGGGAGAGTGGGTAGGTAGGTGGGTGCTAGTGGTGGTGCAGAGGATACCTGTCGTGGGAGAGTGGGTAGGTAGGTGGGTGCTAGTGGTGGTGCAGGAGGATACCTGTCGTGGGAGAGTGGGTAGGTAGGTGGGTGCTAGTGGTGGTGCGGAGGATACCTGTCGTGGGAGAGTGGGTAGGTAGGTGGGTGCTAGTGGTGGTGCGGAGGATACCTGTCGTGGGAGAGTGGGTAGGTAGGTGGGTGCTAGTGGTGGTGCGGAGGATACCTGTCGTGGGAGAGTGGGTAGGTAGGTGGTGCTAGTGGTGGTGCAGAGGATACATGTCGTGGGAGAGTGGGTAGGTAGGTGGGTGCTAGTGGTGGTGCGGAGGATACCTGTCGTGGGAGAGTGGTAGGTAGGTGGGTGCTAGTGGTGGTGCGGAGGATACCTGTCGTGGGAGAGTGGGTAGGTAGGTGGGTGCTAGTGGTGGTGCAGAGGATACCTGTCGTGGGAGAGTGGGTAGGTAGGTGGGTGCTAGTGGTGGTGCGGAGGATACCTGTCGTGGGAGAGTGGTAGGTAGGTGGGTGCTAGTGGTGGTGCGGAGGATACTGTGGGAGAGTGGGTAGGTAGGTGGGTGCTAGTGGTGGTGCAGAGGATACCTGTCGTGGGAGAGTGGGTAGGTAGGTGGGTGCTAGTGGTGGTGCGGAGGATACCTGTCGTGGGAGAGTGGGTAGGTAGGTGGGTGCTAGTGGTGGTACGAGGATACCTGTCGTGGAGAGTGGGAGGTAGGTGGGTGCTAGTGGTGGTGCGAGGATACCTGTCGTGGAGAGTGGGTAGGTAGGTGGGTGCTAGGTGGTCAGGCTGCGTGGAGGATTATTTATGGCAGGGCTGTCGTGGAGTGGGTAGGTAGGTGGGTGCTAGTGGTGGTGCGGAGGATACTGTCGTGGGGAGTGGGTAGGTAGGTGGGTGCTAGTGGTGGTGCAGAGGATATTTGTCGTGGGAGAGTGGGTAGGTAGGTGGGTGCTAGTGGTGGTGTATATTATCCAAATTAAGTACATCCGCAGTGTGCGACTACCCTATTTTATATGATAAACTGTGGAAACGTCGGTAGTAGGAGGCAACCCTATTAAGTAGGGGAAGAAAAGCGAGCTACGTTACCTTATATTCCATCACATAGGATACAGCTGGAGCTGGGAGACTTAGGTCAGTCGTTGAGGATGTCGTCAAACTTTCCTCTGTGGCTACGACAACTTCAGTGATTTCGTTCCAGTTAGAACTGGAATTACTATTACTTTGGGGGATTACCATCTCCCAGGATGGCTTAACCCACGTTGGTGGTATGGCAGGAGGGAACAAACTTGGGAGTCAGGAGCACACAGGAAGTAGGTGCTCAAGGCGAGTGTCTCAGACACTGGGAGTCACACGTTCACACTGTAATCAGCACTCACCTTCAGAACGCCTGTGTGTGTGTGTACTCACCTAGTTGTGGTTGCAGGGGTCGAGACTCAGCTCCTGGCCCCGCCTCTTCGCTGTCCGCTACTAGGTCTCTGCTCTCCCTGCTCCATGAGTTTTATCATACCTTGTCTTAAAACTATGTATGGTTCCTGCCTCCACTATATCGTTCGCTAGACTATTCCACTTCCTGACTGCTCTATGGCTGAAGAAATGCTTCCTAACATCCCTTTGACTCATCTGAGTCTTCATCTTCCAGTTGTGTCCCCTTGTTTCTGTGTTCCCTCTCTGGAACATCCTGTCACTATCTACTGTACTCACCTAGTTGTACTCACCTAGTTGTTGTTGCAGGGGTAGAGTCATAGCTCCTGGCCCCGCCTCTTCACTGGCCGCTACTGGGTCACTCTCCCTGCGCCATGAGCTTTATCATACCTCTTCTTAAAGCTATGTATGGAACCTGCCTCCACTACATCGATTCCCAAACTATTCCACTTCCCGACCACTCTGTGACTGAATAAATACTTCCTAACATCCCTGTGATTCATCTGAGTCTTCAACTTCCAACTGTGTCCCCTTGTTGCTGTGTCCCATCTCTGGAACATTCTGTCTCTGTCCACCTTGTCAATTCCTCTCAGTATTTTATATGTCGTTATCATGTCCCCCCTATCTCTCCTGTCCTCCAGTGTCGTCAGGTCGATTTCCCTTAACCTCTCCTCGTAGGACATACCCCTTAGCTCCGGGACTAGTCTTGTTGCAAACCTTTGCACTTTCTCTAGTTTCTTCACATGCTTGGCTAGGTGTGGGTTCCAAACTGGTGCTGCATACTCCAGTATGGGCCTAACGTACACAGTGTACAGGGTCCTGGACTATGTGTGTGTGTGTTCACCTAGTTGTGGTTGCAGGGGTCGGGTCATAGCTCCTGGCCCCGCCTCTTTACTGGTGTGTGTGTGTGTGTGTGTGTGTGTGTGTGTGTGTGTGAGTGTGTGTGTACTCACCTAATTGTACTCACCTAATTGTGGTTGCAGGGGTCGAGACTCAGCTCCTGGCCCCGCCTCTGCACTGTCCGCTACTGGGTCTCTGCTCTCCCTGCTCCGTGAGCTTTATCATACCTTGTCTTAAAACTATGTATGGTTCCCGCCTCCACTATATCGTTCGCTAAACTATTCCACTTCCTAACTACTCTATGGCTGAAGAATTGCTTCCTAACATCCCTCTGACTCATCTGAGTCTTCAGCTTCCAGTTGTGTCCCCTTGTTTCTGTGTTTCCTCTCTGGAACATCCTGTCACTATCTACCTTGTCGATTCCCCGCAGTATTTTGTATGTTGTTATCATGTCTCCTCTAACCCTTCTGTCCTCCAGTGTTGTTAGTCCTATTTCCCTCAACCTTTCTTCATAAGGCAGTCCCCTGAGTTGTGGAACTAGCCTTGTCGCAAACCTTTGCACTTTCTCTAATTTCTTGACGTACTTGTGTGTGGTGTGTGTGTGTGTGTGTGTGTGTGTGTGTTGTGTGTGTGTGTGTGAGTGTGTGAGTGTGTGGTGGTGTGTGTGTTGTGTGTGTGTGTGTGTGTGAGTGTGTGTGTGTGTGAGTGTGAACGAGTATGAGTACTCACGACATCCACTCTGTTAACCTGAGCACTCTTGCTTCTTTGTCTATCTTTTCCATTGTTTTTTCCTTACCGCTAATATCGTCGGTGACATGTCATTTATTTGGCGGTATTATTTTACTGGCAAGATATCTGAGCTAGGCACTGTACAAAAAATAACATGGGCTATGATCCACCTTCTCTCAGTTAATTGAGAGACATGTACTTTGCCTTAGCATCACACTAACTTGAAATCATGAGCCTCGAGGTAAATTGGCAATGACTAACCTGCTTGTACCTTGACGTGTTCATGGTTACTGTTTACCTTAGAGATAATGTATATTTTTTTTACCTCTTTGTGCACACCTGTGAGTGCTTGAGTTGTGATCCTGAGTAACAGAGTGTGAACTTGTTCATTATAGTTACACCAGAGAGGTAGTTACCTACCACACATTCTAAAAACAGTATACATTATAGCTACACCTAGAGAGTCACTTATGTACCCCATTCACTCTCAGAGTAATGTTATACATTATAGCTACACCTAGAGACACTTATGTACCCTACACATACTATGGAGGTTGAACATTGTCGCAATACATAATTTCCTGAATTTTAAAATCGATGAATATAAGCTTAGCTTTATGTTAAGAGGAAAGATCCTTTCGGGTTGAGTGTTGACGAGAGGAGAACTCAGGAAGAAATGCATTTTGTGAGAGGAGTCTAACTAAGTTACTATAGGAAATGAGAAAAAGCCAGGGCTTAACACACCTGCTGGAGTTTACAGACTTGTAATTTTAATTTGCATGTACAAATGACTCAAGTTATAGATGAAAGTTAGACGACGTTTGGGTCTCTCTTGGACCATTATCAAGTGGCACTCCACTTAAGGGAAATGCCTGAATGCCGGTGATGGGCTCTTGATCTAAGGAACTCTATCCCTCTTTTGGACCGAACCTGATTGCCTCTCATTCCCCAGCTGCTATATGACTTCACGAAGACACCACCACCTCCTTAGGCTGACGGACTCATCACCTCAACATTACTCTTTTATACTGTCCCAGTTTTGTATTCGCCTGTATTCAATTGAAGAAGTCTTTTGTGCAAGCGAGATGTTTCAGTAATAAAAATACCCAAGTGTTGTACATGTATCGGATTTATCAATCTACCGGAATCGAATACCATCAGGTATATGGCGGAGAAAGGTGGTCGAAGATTGTGGTCTGGTGATACCGACAAGGTATGGTACACTTCTCAAGAAGACATTCGTGGCGAAACGTTTCCTTTAAAAAAATGTCCTGAATTGTACATAAGTGTTTTTTTCCAGATGCATCTTAGTTAAGGGCAGGTTGCATCCGTCGGGAAAGCCACTTCCGTAATGAGAGCCCTGGCTGGGTCAGGGCTGCCCTAAGAGAAAGGCATCTTATACAACCATCACACACACTACACCCATAACCTTCTATACACAGGTATTTCCACACTACAGCCACACCTAACAACGTATGGACACAAGCATTGCTGTATTTGACTACGTTGCCTGCCAACTTAGAACGAATAATGGACACAAATTGTTATGACTACTTGACCACTAATTGACATCCTGCTCTTTCCCAGATCAAACCTGATTACTTCCCATTTGTGAATTAATGATTTTAAAAAGCGACAAGTTGCTCAAGTCTCTCAATTACTTCCCATTTGCCAGGCGCCGTGTGATCACTACCTGCTAAACCATTCCCGATGTATATGTATAATAATAATAATGATTCATACATACCAAGTCCTGTTTATAACTAGCTATTTTTTTTTTAGTTTTGATTGTTATTTGATCTTCCCAGTGTGTATTGATTCAACAACTCTTTTTAAAAATAAATTATTAAAATTTAAGCCATTTTTGGAACTCTTAGAGTTTATATTTTATTGGAATTCTTGTAATTTATATTTTTAGAACCTTGTGTACTAAATATCTCATTTTGATTTAGTGGGAAATACATGTGTGTTGGCCGTGAAAGGCATTTATTTTCAACTCATCCTTGGTGAAACGTGACTAGGTTGGCCACTCCTCCGTGTGGATTTTAATCTTTTTAACAGCCTGTGTAATAATATTTAGAAACACATGTAACTTTCGTAATGAACAAGACACATGTGTAACACTGACATAATCTCGATAATAAGGATACCAAAGTTGTGTATATGTGTCTTACTCATGAGTTGTCGGTATTGTATACTATTTATATGATATATCCTTCCTCACTCTTTCGTCTCCCTCTGAGACGAGTGAGGCAAATGAAGTTTGTAGCCCCTGTTCCCTTTTCCCCTCGTTCCCTGTCCCCGTTCCCTGTTCCCTGTTCCCTGTTTGTGTGTTTCCTGTTAATGAATTTATTGGTAATAAGTTGATGGTAAAGTATCGTATACTTGTCAGCAGTATTTGCCAGTCAAACCATATTTTATCAAGGTGGATTGATAAAGCTCTACACAATGAAAACATTGTCCCAATCAAATGTTCAGCAACGTGACTTTCCTTTGCTTTTGTGAGTAGTACGTCATTTGCATGTATCATGTACCTCAGCTACCAGCGGCCTACTGCTGCAACATTCTTACCTTTGTTTGTCTTAATAATTTATTGAGTCACTTGGAATGTGGAAGAAAGTGGTCGTATATGATGATACAGGAAGTGGAAAGGGAAAGTGGAAGATGGCCTGACGGAGCGTTGGAGTACTGAGAGTGGAGTGTACCTTTTTATTGAGCAACATTGGAAACGGGCGCAGCGTGACTATTGTATACACATAATACTTGTGTGTGGGGACGTGTAGTGGTATATACATACTGTAAAACTACAACAAGAATATGGTATATATATATATATATATATATATATATATATATATATATATATTTTTATATATAATACTTACATGATCACTACATTCTGTAATTATACACCCTCTGGTTTCTCTAATTAGAGTGACTACCCTTTGTATTTGGTATACTACAAAACTTAGTGTGGGAGGACGTGTGTGGTGATCAGTGCATACTAGGTATTCCAAATAACAAAGAATGTGGTGTATATATATATAATATATATATATATATATATATATATATATATATATATATATATATATATATAATATATATATATTAACTACTTACACTTAGATCAACTACACATTCATGTAAAAGCATATATATACACACACCTCAGGGTTTTCTTCTAATTCTTAAGTTTTGTATCTAATTGTCCTCTATCTCCATGAGGGAAGTGGAAACAGAATTCTTCCTCATAACAGCTGTTGAAAATAAATATATGAATTTTCTTGGTATATATTACTAAATTAAAAGGGAAACTTTCGTTTACTTCCTTTTGGGCGCCTCTGCTGTGGGCCACCCTGCCTTTACCTGGTGGGCCATCCTGCCTTGGTGGGCCACCCTGCCTTGTGGGCCACCCTGCCTTGGTGGGCCACCCTGCCTCGGTGGAAAACGGCCGACGTGTTGAAAGAAAGAATATACAGTATATATATATATATATATATATATATATATATATTATATATATATATATATATATATATATATAAATGTCGTGCCGATTAGGTAAAACTTGCGATTTTGGCTTAAATAGCAACGCTCTTCTTGCCATACAAGACGAGCGAAAGTTTGTGTATGCAATAATTTCACAAAAATCATTCTGAACCTAACGAAAAAAAATATATTTCATTGTGTTTGTTTATTATTAAATTATTGTAAACGTATCTAAAATATATTTAGTTGGATTAGGCTAAATTAAATTGCGCTTGTTAAAATAAGGTTAGGTAAATTTTCTAAGATTCTTTTGGTGCAAAATTAAAAAAAATTAAATTAACATTAATGAAAAAAGTATTTCTTTGAACGTATAAGAGAAAATTTTAGAAAGGAGTTAATTTTAAATGAGCTCTTGCTAATTGACCAGTTTTACTATTAGGCACGACATATATATATATATATATATATATATATATATATATATATATATATATATATATATATATATATATATATATATATATATATATATATATATATATATATATATATATATATATATATATATATATATTTTTTTTTTATTAACACATCGGCCGATTCCTACCAAGGCAGGGTGGCCCGAAAAGAAAAACTTTCATCATCATTCACTCCATCACTGTCTTGCCAGAGGGGTGCTTTACACTACAGTTATAAAACTGCAACATTAACACCCTCCTTCAGCGTGCCGGCACTGTACTTCCCATCTCCAGAACTCAAGTCCGGCCTGCCGGTTTCCCTGAATCCCTTCATAAATGTTACTTTGCTCACACTCCAACAGCACGTCAAGTATTAAAAACCATATGCCTCCATTCACTCCTATCAAATACGCTCACACATGCTTGTTGGAAGTCCAAGCCCCTCGCACACAAAACTTCCTTTACCCCTCCTCCAACCTTTCCTAGGCCGACCCCTACCCCGCCTTCCCTCCACTACAGATTTATACACCTCGAAGTCACTCTGTCTCGTTCCATTCTCACTACATGTCCAAACCACCTCAACAACCCCTCCTCAGCTCTCTGGACAATCGTTTTGGTAATCCCGCACCTCCTCCTAATTTCTAAACTCCGAATTCTCTGCATTATATTCACACCACACATTGACCTCAGACATGACATCTCCACTGCCTCCAGCCTTCTCCTCGTTGCAACATTCATCACCCATGCTTCACACCCATATAAGAGCGTTGGTATAACTATACTCTCATACATTCCCTCTTTACTTCCATGGACAAGGTTCTTTGTCTCCACAGACTCCGAAGTGCTCCACTCACCCTTTTCCCTCATCAATTCTATGATTCACCTCATCCTTCATAGACCCATCCGCCGACATGTCCACTCCCAAATATCTGAATACATTCACCTCCTCCATACTCTCTCCCTCCAATCTGATATCCAATCTTTCGTCACCTATTCTTTTTGTTATCCTCATCACCTTACTCTTTCCTATATTCACTTTCAATTTTCTTCTTTTACACACCCTACCAAATTCATCCACCAACCTCTGCAACTTCTCTTCAGAATCTCCCAAAAGCACAGTGTCATCAGCAAAAAGCAACTGTGACAACTCCCACTTTGTATTTGCTTCTTTATCTTTTAGCCCAACACCTCTTGCCAAGACCCTCGCATTCACTTCTCTTACAACACCATCTATAAATATATTGAACAACCATGGTGACATCACACATCCTTGTCTAAGGCCCACTTTTACTGGGAAATAGTCCCTTCCCTCCTACACACTCTAACCTGAGCCTCACTATCCTCATAAAAACTCTTCACTGCTTTCAGTAACCTTCCTCCTATTCCATACACCTGCAACATCTGCCACATTGCCCCCCTATCTACCCTATCATACGCCTTTTCCAAATCCATAAATGCCACAAAAACATCTTTACCCTTATCCAAATACTGTTCACCTATATGTTTCACTGTAAACACTTGGTCTACACACCCCTACCTTTCCTAAAGCCCCCTTGTTCATCTGCTATCCTGCTTTCTGTCTTACTCTTAATTCTTTCAATAATAACTCTACCATACACTTTACCAGGTACACTCAACAGACTTATTCCCCTATAATTTTTGCACTCTCTTTGTCCCCTTTGCCTTTATACAAAGGAACAATACACGCTCTCTGCCAATCCCTAGGTACCTTACCCTCTTCCATACATTTATTAAATAATAGCACCAACCACTCCAAAACTATATCCCCACCTGCTTTTAACATTTCTATCTTTATCCCATCAATCCCAGCTGCTTACCCCTTTCATTCTACCCACTGCCTCACGAACTTCCCTACACCCACAACTGGCTCTTCCACACTCCTACAAGATGTTATTCCTCCTGCCCTACACACGAAATCCGCTTCCCTAACACACGAATCACCTTCCTTTTTTAACTGTCAAATCCATTTGTTCTCTAGGCTTCCTCAACTTATTAATCTCATTCCAAAACTTTTTCTTATTTTCAACAAAATTTGCTGATAACATCTCACCCACTCTCTCATCTGCTCTCTTTTACATTGCTTCACCACTCTTTTAACCTCTCTTTTCTCTCCATATACTCTTCCCTCCTTGCATCACTTCTACTTTGTAAAAACCTCTCATATGCTAACTTTTTCTCCCTTACTACTCTCTTTACATCATCATTCCACCAATCGCTCCTCTTCCCTCCCGCACCCACTCGCCTGTAACCACAAACTTCTGCTGAACACTCTAACACTACATTTTTAAATCTACCCCATACATCTTCGACCCCATTGCCTACACTCTCACTAGCCCATCTATCCTCCAATAGTTGTTTATATCTTACCCTAACTGCCTCCCCTTTTAGTTTATAAACCTTCACCTCTCTCTACTTACTGATTCTATTTTCCTTGTATCCCATCTACCTTTTACTCCCACTGTAGCTATAACTAAAAAGTGATCTGATATATCTGTGGCCCTCTATAAACATGTACATCCTGAAGTCTACTCAACAGTCTTTTATCTACCAATACATAGTCCAACAAACTACTGTCATTACGCCCTACATCATATCTTGTATACTTATTTATCCTCTTTTCTTAAAATATGTATTACCTATAACTAAACCCCTTTCTATACGAAGTTCAATCAAAGGGCTCCCATTATCATTTACACCTGGCACCCCAAACTTACCTACTACACCCTCTCTGCATGTTTCTCCCACTTTAGCATTTAGGTCCCCTACCACAATTACTCTCTCATTTGGTTCAAAAGTTCCTATACATTCGCTTAACATCTCCCAAAATCTCTCTCTCTCCTCTACACTCCTCTCTTCTCCAGGTGCATACACGCTTATTATGACCCACTTTTCGCATCCGACCCTTATTTTAATCCACATAATCCTTGAATTTACACATTCATATTCCCTCTTTTCCTTCCATAACTGATCCTTCAACATTATTGCTACCCCTTCCTTAGCTCTAACTCTCTCAGATACTCCTGACTTAATCCCATTTATTTCTCCCCACTGAAACTCGCCTACCCCCTTCAGCTTTGTTTCGCTTAGGGCCAGGACATCCAACTTCTTTTCATTCATAACATCAGCAATCATCTCTTTCTTATCATCCACACTACATCCACGCACATTCAGACAACCCAGTTTTATAAAGTTTTTCTTCTTCTCTTTTATATATATATTATATATATATATATATATATATATATATATATATATATATATATATACGTATATATATATATATGTAAATAGGTAAAATTGGTCAATTAGCGAGAACTCATTTAAAATTAAGTCCTTTTTAAATTTTTCTCTTATACATTTAAAGATATATTTTTTTCATTTATGTTAATGTAAAAATTAATAATTTTGTACCAAAAGTACCTTAGAAAACTTACCTAACCTTATTATAACAAGCGCAATTTAATTTAGCCTAATCCAACTAAATATATTTTAGATAAGTTTACAATAATTTAATAAACATACACAAATTTTCGCTTGCCTTATTCGGCAAGAAGAGCGTTGCTATTTAAGCCAAAATCGCTGGAGGCAGTGGAGATGTCCTGTCTAAGGGCAATGTGTGGTGTAAATATTATGCAGAAAATTCGGAATGTGGAAATTAGGAGAAGGTGTGGAGTTACTAAAAGTATTTGTCAGAGGGCTGAAGAGAGGTTGTTGAGGTGGTTTGGTCATTTAGAGAGAATGGATCAAAGTAGAATGACTTGGAGAGCGTATAAATGTGTAGGGGAAGGAAGGCGGGGTAGGGGTCGTCCTAGAAAAGGTTGGAGGGAGGGGGTAAAGGAGGTTTTGTGGGCGAGGAGCTTGGACTTCAAGCAAGCATGTGTGAGCGTGTTAGATAGGAGTGAATGGAGACGAATGGTTTTTGGGACATGACGATCTGTTGGAGTGTGAGCAGGGTAATATATTGTGAAGGGATTCAGGGAAACCAGTTAATTGATTTAGTTGGACTTGAGTCCTGGAAATGGGAAGTACAATGCCTGCACTTTAAAGGAGGGGTCTGGGATAGTGACAGCTGGGAGGGACTATTCTCAGCTGTCGTATCTGAGCTCCTCTGCAAAGACAGTGATTATGTATGAGTGTGGTGAAAGTGTTGAATGATGATGAAAGTATTTTCTTTTTGGGGATTTTCTTCCTTTTTGGGTCACCCTGCCTCGGTGGGAGACGGCCGACTTGTTGATTAAAATATATATATATATATATATATATATATATATATATATATATATATATATATATATATATATATATATATATATATGTCGTGCCGATTAGGTAAAACGTGCGATTTTGGCTTAAATAGCAACGCTCTTCTTGCCATATAAGACAAGTGAAAATTTGTGTATGCAATAATTTCGCCAAAATCATTCTGAACAAAACGAAAAAAATATATTTCATTGTGTTTGTTTGTTATTAAATTAATGTTAACGTATCTAAAATATATTTAGTTGGGTTAGGCTAAATTAAATTGCGCTTGTTGTAATAAGGTTAGGTAGGTTTTCAAAGTTTCTCTTGGTACAAAATTAAAAATTCTTACATTAACATAAATGAAAAAATATATCTTTAAACGTATAGAGAAAATTTTAGAAAGGACTTAATTTTAGATGAGTTCTTGCTAATTGACCAGTTTTACCTAATCGGCACATTATATATAATATATATATATATATATATATATATATATATTAATATATATATATATATATAAAATCTTCAGTAACGGCAGAGATATTCACAGAACAGATAAGGAAAATAAATTGCCTCCTTGAAAGACTCCAAGGAGATTTCACCCTTATAAATTTTAAATGGGTCATGGTAGACAATAGCTTTGTACCAGTGCCTAAAAGCACGATAGCCCATCAGTCCCCTGATTTCGAAAAGGAAATAGAAAGCATGGCTATGCAGATATAACTCCTCTGTACAATTGAGGCAGTAGAGCTTTGGTCAAATAAAATATATGTCAACATGGAATTTACATATAGGGTGTGTAACGGTAAGTACTTATGACCGGTGTAGTGTGTTTCTTCCCTTGAATCCCAGCCCTGGGCCAGGAGAGGTGGGAGGGCGTGCGTAAGGTGACGAAATAGAAGTGGAAGGTGTGCGTAAGGTGAGGAAGTAGGATAGGTGAGAGTGGTCCTTGAGTGTGGTGGAGCTAGTATGATACAGTGGTGGCTGCTGCTGGCTCAGTCGTCGCCCACCTCGGCCCTACACAAGTGTGGTTCCCTCCGCCGCTCTAGCCTCACCCGCTGTGTTTACCCTCTCACTCTGGGTAGTCTCCCACTCCAGCGTTTATCCTGAGCCTTCCTCGGGATAGTCGCGGTCAAGAGTCTGGGTTGTCTCCCACTGCAGCGTTTATCCTGAGCCTCCCTCAGGGTAGTCGCGGTCAAGAGTTTGGGTAGTTTCCCGCAGCTGCGTTTATCCTGAGCCTCCCTCAGGATAGTCGCGGTCAAGATTCCGGGTAGTCTCTCACAGTAGCGTTTATCCTGAGCCTCCCTCAGGATAGTCGCGGTCAAGATTCCGGGTAGTCTCCACAGCAGCGTTTATCCTGAGCCTCCCTCAGGATAGTCGCGGTCAAGAATCTGGGTAGTGTTATGCACCGTACAGTACTGGAGCTTCTTGTGTGAAGCAACCCCTGCAGGTGTAGCAGCAGCGGAGGTGTGCTGGAGTGTATATCTCACTATCACTCAGGAGTGTCATATCACGGCTGGTTGACAACCTGTTCTAACTCTCACAGGAGGTACACCTGTCTTGGATTATCACTGCATTCAATCCTATGTCGGTTTAGCATCCTCATTACCGTGTCAATAGCACTCGCCGTGTTAGTGCCACCGTGTCATAATCCATCGTGTCAGTAGTACCCACCGTGTCAGTGCCAGTGTCATTGGCACCCACCGTGTTCGTGTGTGTAGGGCAGTGCCACAGGAGTCATCATGTGGTTATACATGAACCGCGTCAATCTTGACGCTGTCAAGAAGAATCAGATCGTGTACATTGGCGACGAACTGTGCCTGAGCAACGAGGAAGTGTAAGTACCCGTTTGGTCTTCTCGAGGCCATTGTTGTGCATCTTGGCTATATTGAGGAGTGACAGGCGTGCGTTAAGGTGCTATCAACCTGTCACATCTGTATTGTGCACATTCATTATTTATATATATATATATATATATATATATATATATATATATATATATATATATATATATATATATATATATATATATTTATTTTGCAGACATACATACATACATAGGTGCCTCGTAGCACAGTGGTTAACAGACTCGAGTCACACCCAAGAGAATGTGGGGATTGAACCCTTGTGCATAGGTAAAATTGGTGCACTATTGTGAGTCGCATACGGGAAGAGGATCTTAAAAAGAACCTCAATGGAAATAAGCCACATTGATTGGTTTTACTGAGATATTCTGAGTTATTAACCCTATGGAGTAGATAATCCGGATAAAGGTCTTCATCCAGGGATAAGCAGCGTTCGTACTTATTGCATTATAAGTGTGATTTTTTTCAACATTTTTGTTGCAGTGGATTAATGATAATCAAATCAACCAAAGCTAACCTAACCTAGATGACGTTTGTAGAGAAGTTATAAATTATGTTGAAAAATATGTAAAAGTTTTGTTTTGAGTGAGTGTGTTGTGGCAAAGCTGGTATGTTGCATCTGCATCATGACTTGCACGAATGTTGGAGTACTGCTTATGGCGGTAAGTTGAATAACTAACTCGGGTTGACGTGGTCAAATTTACCCTAGAGGAAACTTCACCACGTAATGTGAATAATGTCCAAGACAAAGTCAAAGACTTATTTCCACATGATAGGTACAATATATGTATAGAGGTGAGCGAGTTACACTCACCGTAGCTGAAACAGTTCACAACCAACCCTCAGACTGCAGGTGAAAGTACACAAAATTTGGGTCCATCCTGGACTCGAGACGTGATAATGGTGTAGGACGGGCCGAGTCGTCGTCTAGTTTATTCTCCAGTGTGTGGGTTAGCTGTGAGTACACATGTAATATAACCTTCACACCTGCTCTAGTTATCAGCAAACTTTATTACATTTATTACCAACACTTTCTTCGTATACAATGTTGCCAAGTCTTCAGGTTTATCTTAACCTTAACACTCGTGTCTTTTTTCCCCTCATCTACTGTACTTGGTGCTGCAAATATTTGTGTCTCAGGGTTTAAGGAAAACGGCTACCTAGATGATTTTACCTAGAGTTTATAGAGCGCAGATGAGGCAAATACATACAAGTTTTAATTCGATAAGGGCGATGTGTGTGTATAGTCACCTAGTTGTACTCACCCATTTGTGGTTGCAGGAGCCTGTTCGAAGCTCCTGGCCCCGCCTCTTCGCTGGTCACTACTAGATTCACTCCCTGCTCTTAAGAGCCTTGTCATACCTCTCATTAAAACTATATATGGATTCTGCCTCCATAACATCGCTCTCCAGGTGTGTTTGGGGGGAGGGGGATGTCCTCGCCGAATTGCATTTGTAGGGGGTCGATACTCGGGTTCTGTCCCTGTTTCTTAGACTACTTTGACCGGCATCAATAATTTCTAACCTCGTGATCATTGCAGTATCTTCTCTTGAAGTTGTGTAATGAGTCTGCTTGCACTAACATCTCATCCAAGACATTGCACTTTTCAGCCACCCGGAGACTATAACTATAGACTATAAGTCAACTGTGTTTTTAGCCTTCACCTGTGTCCTCTTGATTGTGGTCCTCTTAATTAAAACAGTCTGTCCCTATCTGGTCTGTCAGTTCCTCTTAAGTTGGGTGGGAGAGCGATGAACTATCTCCATATACTGTTTACCTGAGACAGTGAGGGTTGTGCTTCAGTTCTAGAGTTTGCTGTAAAAGTGCAGTCTAACATCCTTATGACTCATTTAAATGTTCACTATGTTTTCTCGTGTCATTCTATCCATATTACCTTTACCTGTTTCTCGAAGTATTTATGTATGTCATGATCATGCCTCCTCCCTCTACTTTCCTTCAGTCCATTCCTGTTATATCTTGTCTCTCAGCTCCAGTACTAATCAAGTTGGAAACCTTTATACTTTTCCCAGCCGTGTTATATACTTAGCTAAGTAGGTTTTGTATCGAATCCGAGGCTGCTCAGTTCATGATTGCTTTGATTACTGAACTGAAGGATTTCTTGTTCATGTTAGTGAAGGTCGCTTTAATGTGTACTAGACTAGCATACACCACTAGTATTTGTGTATTTAGTTAAAGGTTTAATGTGACGTCTACTGCCACACTTTTCAGCAGATTATTTTATCATTGTACCGGTATAAATGGTATTAATACCGACGAGTTGAGGAATAAGACCCTTACGTAACACTTAAGTAAACTTTCCTTCTGCGCAGCAGGCGTCTTCAGTTAAATACAGAGGAGACTTTAATACTGGAGACAGTGAATATAGTCGAGAGGAAATTTTATGGTGTTCAGTCTCTTAGCCTTGATAGAAGGTGTTCAGTTCTTTAACATGAGTGAAGGCTGAACACGTTAAAATTCCCTCTCCAGTTCTTCCACTGTCTTCAGTATTAATTAATATTCGACTTTCGGTAATAAAAATACCCAAGTGTTGCACATGTGTCTTATTCATCAGATTCTTGTAGTTGTTCTTCATCCAGCTGGTATGATAACTTTGTTCTCTATCTCACTCAGTGTATTACTTAACACCTGCTGACACTGAATTTTAGAAACCATTTCCTGACCATTCTTACAGCGTATCCAGATCATCCTGATGTTTTCTGCAGTCATTCTTTGTTTATAGTTTTTTATTTGAGAAATTTGACTTGTATACTAGCCCCTTAAACTTTCCTCTCTTTCCTATCATTTCTCTTGAGCCCCACCTTGAGTGTCCACTTGTATGTGATGCAGTGGTCGCGTGCTCAACTTTAAAGGTGATCTTCCTGGAGTCTGACTCTGTGAACACCAGGCACACCCTGGCCACTCTTGTGCCTTCTCTCCCTATCGACACTTCTTCAAGCTTCCACTGCTCTGTATCAGACACTTTCCATTCCTCCTCGTATCCGACACTCTTCCACCTTCCCTCCTATATCCGACACTTCTTCCACCCTTCCCCTCCCTGTATCCGACACTTCTTCCACCCTTCCCCTCTCCTGTATCCGACACTTCTTCCACCCTTCCCCTCCCCTGTATCCGACACTTCTTCCACCCTTCCCCTCCCTAGTATCGACACTTCTTCCACCCTTCCCCTCCCTGTATCCGACACTTCTTCCTACCCTTCCCCTCCCCTGTATCCGACACTTCTTCCACCTCTCCTTCCACCTCTCCCCTCCTCCTCCGACACTTCCACCTTCCCCTCTCCTATATCCGACACTTCTTCCACCCTTCCCCCCTGTATCCGACACTTCTTCCACCCTTCCCCTCCCCTGTATCCGACACTTCTTCCACCCTTCCCCCTCCCCTGTATCCGACACTTCTTCCACCCTTCCCTCTCCTATATCCGACACTTCTTCCACCCTTCCCTCTCCTATATCCGACACTTTTCCACTCTTCCCCCTCCTGTATCCGACACTTCTTCCACCCTTCCCCCTCTCCTGTATCCGACACTTCTTCCACCCTTCCCCCTCCCCTGTATCCGACACTTCTTCCACCCTTCCCCTCTCCTATATCAGACACTTCTTCCACCCTTCCCCTCCCTTATCAGACACTTCTTCCACCCTTCCCCTCTCTATATCAGACACTTCTTCCACCCTTCCCCCTCTCCTATATCAGACACTTCTCCACCCTTCCCCTCTCCTATATCCGACACTTCTTCCACCCTTCCCCTCTCCTGTATCCGACACTTCTTCCCCTCCCTGTATCCGACACTTCTTCCACCCTTCCCCTCTCTGTATCCGACACTTCTTCCACCCTTCCCCTCTCCTGTATCCGACACTTCTTCCACCTTCCCCTCTCCTATATCCGACACTTCTTCCCCTCCCTGTATCCGACACTTCTTCCCCCTTCCTCTCCTTATCCGACACTTCTTCCACCCTTCCCCTCCCTCCCTGTATCAGACACTTCTTCCACCCTTCCCCCTCTCCTATATCCGACACTTCTTCCACCCTTCCCCTCTCTATATCCGACACTTCTTCACCCTTCCCTGTATCCGACTTCTTCCACCCTTCCCTCTCCTGTATCCGACACTTCTTCCACCCTTCCCCCTCCTGTATCCGACACTTCTTCCACCCTTCTCCCTCTCCTATATCCGACACTTCTTCCCCCTCCCCTGTATCCGACACTTCTTCCACCCTTCCCCTCTCCTGTATCCGACACTTCTTCCACCCTTCCCCTCTCTATATCCGACACTTCTTCCACCCTTCCCTCTCCTATATCAGACACTTCTTCCACCTTCCCTCTCCTATATCCGACACTTCTTCCACCCTTCCCTCTCTCCTATATCCGACACTTCTTCCACCCTTCCCCTCTCCTATATCAGACACTTCTTCCACCCCTCTCCTGTATCCGACACTTCTTCCACCCTTCCCCTCCCTATATCCGACACTTCTTCCACCCTTCCCTCCTCTTATATCCGACACCTTTTCCACCCTTCCCCTCCCTATATCCGACACTTATTCCACCCTTCCCCTCCCTTATATCCGACACTTATTCCACCCTTCCCCTCCCTTATATCCGACACTTATTCCACCCCTTACCCCTCCCTTATATCCGACACTTATTCCACCCCTTACCCCTCCCTTATATCCGACACTTATTCCACCCTTACCCTCCCATATATCCGACACTTATTCCACCCTTACCCCTCCTTATATCCGACACTTATTCCACCTTCCCCTCCCTTATATCCGACACTTATTCCACCCTTACCCCTCCCTATATCCGACACTTATTCCACCCTTACCCTCCCTTATATCCGACACTTATTCCACCCTTACCCTCCCTTATATCCGACACTTCTTCCACCCTTCCCCCTCCCTTATATCCGACACTTATTCCACCCCTTACCCCTCTCCCTGTTGAATTCAAGTTTTCCCTTTCTATTAAGTCGTGATTAAAATCCATCACAAAGGTTTGCATCAGTTCTCTATGATACTCTAAAAAATCTTGTTTAAATTAATATGGTGGCCTTTTTTGATGGCAGCTTCTTGGCCTTGCCTTGTGTTGTTGGTGAGGGCAGTGTGTTCTTGCCTCAGTTACCTTGGAATCTACAGGAGGCGTCATATTATGTAGTGTGAGATTCATGTGCAGTTTGTAATATGTCTCAGACCTGCACCGTTTTTTATTAATGGCTCTACGACTATTTTATTTTTATTCGCTTACTATATGGCAGTCAATCGGAAAAAAACATTGATTATTATTCCTGTAAGTTTGGTTTCTGTGAGTGTAATTTCAACTATTCTCTTAGACCTTGTTCTTTCCCCGGGTTAAATTGTTTTGTTAATAATTGTATCATGATACTTTTTTTTCCATATGAGGCGTTGGTGCTGGTTGCCTGTGGTTGTTTGTGGTTCTGTAGCTATATTGCTGGTGGTTGTGGTGCTGGTTGCCTGTGGTTGGTCGTTGATAGTGTTTGTGGTGGTGGCACTCCTGGGTATTGTCTGGTCGTTGATAGTGTTTGTGGTGGTGGCAGTGCTGGGTATTGTCTGGTCGTTGATAGTGTTTGTGGTGGTGGCACTCCTGGGTATTGTCTGGTCGTTGATAGTGTTTGTGGTGGTGGCACTCCTGGGTATTGTCTGGTCGTTGATAGTGTTTGTGGTGGTGGCAGTGCTGGGTATTGTCTGGTCGTTGATAGTGTTTGTGGTAGGTGGCACTCCTGGGTATGTCTGGTCGTTGATAGTGTTTGTGGTGGTGGCACTCCTGGGATTGTCTGGTCGTTGATAGTGTTTGTGGTGGTGGCACTCCTGGGTATTGTCTGGTCGTTGATAGTGTTTGTGGTGGTGGCAGTGCTGGGTATTGTCTGGTCGTTGATAGTGTTTGTGGTGGTGGCACTCCTGGGTATTGTCTGGTCGTTGATAGTGTTTGTGGTGGTGGCACTCCTGGGTATTGTCTGGTCGTTGATAGTGTTTGTGGTGGTGGCACTCCTGGGTATTGTCTGGTCGTTGATAGTGTTTGTGGTGGTGGCATCCTGGGTATTGTCTGGTCGTTGATAGTGTTTGTGGTGGTGGCACTCCTGGGTATTGTCTGGTCGTTGATAGTGTTTGTGGTGGTGGCACTCCTGGGTATTGTCTGCATGGGAATTACCACATGTTTTGTAGTGCTTGGTTCACTGCTCTGACAACTCTGTGTTGTGTCTAACTTACTCTGTTGTCATTTGATTTTTGTCTGCTCTCCTTTCTGGTATCACTGCTTCAGCCTGTGCTCTCCTTTCTGGTATCACTGTTTCAGCCTGGTAAATAATTGTACCTTATACAGCAACATACCGACACACCCACTACCCTGGCCACACTAATTCTGCGGACACCATTACTAGATACACTCAAAGGAACCCGGGCCGAATATTGAACGATTAGAAACGTATATCTGCGATATACCTATAACTGGTTTCGAGAGTTTTTCTACCATCGCAGCCCGGCCTAGGGCATGACTTCTGTTGATTACCTGTTCTGTTAGGTTGTTTACAACCAGGTTGATCTGTACTTGGCACAGAACTAATACATTCGTTTTGGCAATTTTGCTGGTAGCTGGTTGGGCCACGGATGTTGATACTGTGTTCTTATATTGTACCTGGAGTATACCTGGAGAGAGTTCCAGGGGTCAACGCCCCTGCGGCCCGGTCTGTGACCAGGCCTCATGTTGGATCAGAGCCTGATCAACCAGGCTGTTACTGCTGGCCGAACGCAGTCCAACGTACGAACCACAGCCTGGCTGGTCAGGTACCGACTTTATGTGCCTGTCCAGTGCCTGCTTGAAGACAGCCAGGGGTTTGTTGGTAATCCCCCTGATGTATGATGGGAGGCAGTTGAACAGTCTTGGGCCCCTGACACTTTATTATGTTGCCTCTCAACGTGCTAGTGGCACCCCTGCTTTTCATTGGGGGGGGGATGTTACATCGCCTGCCGAGTCTTTTGCTTTCGTAGGGAGTGACTCTCGTGTGCAAGTTTGGTACTAATCCCTCTAGAATTTTCCACTTGTATATAATAATGCGTTCTAGGGAGTACAGGTTTAGGAACTTCAAGCGTTCCCAGTAATTGAGGTGGCTTATCGCAGGTATGCGTGCCGTGAAGGTTCTCTTCACATTTTCCAGGTCAGCAATTTCACCCGCCTTGAAAGGTGCAGTTAGTGTGCAGCAATATTCCAGCCTAGATAGAACAAGCGACCTGAAAAGTGTCAACATGGGCTTGGCATCCCTGGTTTTGAAGGTTCTCAGTATCCATCCTGTCATTTTTCTAGCAGATGCGATTGCTACGGTGTTATGGTCCTTGAAGGTGAGATCCTCTGACATGATCACTCCCAGGTCTTTGACATTAGTTTTTCGTTCTATTGTGTGGTTGGAATTTGAGCGAAAAACTAATGTTACCAGTGACATGCATGTTTTTCACTGGGTGTTTTACACTCCTCCAGTATGTTGTTACTATAGTGTGTAGATTTATGACTACATCCAAAGGTATCTTCCATGTACTGTATATAATTATCAGGAATATCTTCTTCACCCCAAAGAGTACATTCCAAGTACTCCTAACACCTGCCCTTGTTACCTAGCAGTAAATGTTAATGACTGTTTTGGGTCCCATCCGTATGAGGTCCTAAAAAGAACCTTAATGGAATAAGCCACGTTGCTTGACTTGGGCTATTTTGAATAATTATCCTTCTTCTCCTACTGTGTGTGTATGTATTGAAATGTGGGCGATTGCATATTTCTAACAAATAAAACAACGTCAATAATGGTACTTTTCAAATGACTTGTGCTCTCACAATTTGAATATTGTGTGCTGACGGCGCCTTTGAAAGCAGGCGAGATGGCGCAGGTGGAAAATGTACGGAGGTTGTATACTGCTTCAGTGCACTTGAATTATTCTCTTTGGGAGAGAAGAGAAGGATACCTGATGATATATACTTGTAAGATGCCAGAGGGACTGGTCCCTGACCAGTACACATGCTATAAAAACTTACCCTGTGAAGAACAGGGGGACCATGAGTACAATTAAGACACTATTATTATCCCTGGGCAAGACTTGAAAAGTCGTGCCCAGGGGTATAAAAAAAATGCTGCCGGAATAAAATAAAAATATACAAAAAGACGCTGGACAGCGTCCTTGTATAGGTGGCTGATCTGTCAGTTTGTGATGGCTATGTAGGCTTCTGGGCCGCTGCAACAGCCTGGGTGACTAGGCGATCACCAGGAAGGCTTGGCCCCAGGCTGCGCGGGTGAAGGAGCCCACGAAACCGGTTACGGGTAAACACAAGTAAAAAGGTAGTGTTCTTTTATATATATTTAGCTCTTGGTTTCCATTCCAATAGTTTAACGCGATTTGTGAAGGTGATAGAATTACGGACAAAATGGCAGGTAAATGGACACAGATGCCGGCTCTCCCGTCCCAAATACTGAACATACGAATGCCGATGTGCCTTACCGAATCTCTAGTAGACGACTTGGTACCGGTCAGGGCGTTGTAGGTGGCAGAGCAGCATCCTCACTGCGATCCACTAAGACTTCTCCCTCAAAGGCTGGAGTTTTCGGGCCGCAGGGGCGTTGACCCCTGGAACTCTCTCCAGGTATACTCTCCAGGTAATGTGACATTTTATTGTGGCAAAGTTTCCCTCTCCAGGAGCTTTGTCAAGCCTAATAAGATTTGTGAAGGAATATTTTCTAATGTACTTTGGATTCGGTTCTTTTCTTAGTTAACAATTGCCATAATATCTTAGCTGCTTTATCAGCTTTTTATGACCTGGCTGAGGAAAGGAAATTTGTTCATTATAGGATGTCCAATGTTATTTCTGTTTATTTAATCTTTAAAGAACTACATAGATAACCCATATCGTCATTTTAGTGTGTGTGTGTGTGTGTGTGTGTGTGTGTGTGTGTGTGTGTGTGTGTTTGCGTGTGCGCAAGAGCATTGGTGTTGTCATTGTCCGAGAGTGTTGACAGATAAAACAAGTAATGGTGAAGTGTTGTGTGCAAGGTCATGGTTGCTTCGTGTTTCCTGACGTCATCATATATATATATATATATATATATATATATATATATCACAAACGATCTCTGACGGAGACTCGAACCTACGAACCTCATGACAAGGTAAGTGCTTGGACGTACCACCTGGTCCAATACTGCATCCAGCTTTGCTAGACGTTCCAAGCAGCCAGCTTCAGGCAGGAAGGTTCAGCCATCATCTGCATGCATCGACACAACTAGAGATTTTACAAGCTAGGAATTCGGAGCAGGCGAAATATTCACAAACACTGATCTCTGGCCGACGGTATTGGACCAGTGTGGTACGTCGGCAAAGCACTGCGTACCTTGTCCATGAGGTTCGTAGGTTCGAGTCTCCGTCGGCCGAGATCAGTGTTTGTGAATATCTTGCCTGCTCTTGCGAATTCTAGCATTTTAAACTCTGAGTTGTTCGATCATGCAGGATGAGATGTAAACTTAAGCCATTCCTGCCTTAGGCTGGCTGTGGTAATCGTCTGGGAAGCTGGATGCATGTGTTGACCGTGTGTGGTCGGCAAAGCACTGCGTACCTTGTCATGAGGTTCGTAGGTCAGGTCTCCAGTCGGCCAGAGATCAGTGTTTTAATATTTCGCCTGTTTGAATTCTAGCATATATATATATATATATATATAGATGCAGAGTTATCTCATCTGGAGGCTCTGTGAGCCTCGTGATTATACCCGAATATGAAAATAGAAAATATGGAATGAGTTAGAAAATGTAATGTTTATCTTTGTAAAAGTTATCGATCCTATATAGAGTTTACTATGCACTTAATGGCATTTTGATGTCGTTTAATATTGGGAAGGGGGGGGGTAAGGACAGTGTTCAGATACGTGCGTGTGAGAACACAGTGTTCAGGTGCCAAACGCTGAATTTGACAAGTTTCTTAAAGGACGTAGTTTATAACTACGTTCTTTTTTAGGGACAGGGTGGTCAGATATCCCATTCAGATTAGTGAAGGAAATAAAAACTGGAATGTACTACAACATAAACCACTGAATAGAGTGGAAGGTTAATGTGAGGGACTAAGGAAGGATAATGTTAGAAGCTCTCACGAAAGTGTTTTACTCTCACAACAGCAAGAGGATGATTGACTGGATAACTAGAACCTTTAGAGAAAGAGATGACAAGCCAGTGATGATACACTCAGTTGAAATTTTCAAGGCAGAGGAAATCGCATATCTGGGAAATGTATATAGAATTTTGCCTAAATCATTGGTAAAACTTTTAAGCTTCTTCAGGTGCACTCCCGAATAGGTAAAACTTGCTATTTTGGCTTAAATAGCAACGCTCTTCTTGCCGAATAAGGCAAGCGAAAATTTGTGTATGCAATAATTTCACAAAAATCATTCTGAACCTAACGAAAAAAAATATTTCATTGTGTTTGTTTATTATTAGAATAATGGTAAACTTATCTAAAATATATTTAGTTGGATTAGGTTAAATTAAATTACACTTGTTATAATAAAGTTGGGGAACTTTTCTAAGGTTTTTTTGGTACAAAATTAATAATTTTTACAGTAACATAAATGAAAAAAAATATATATCTTTCAACGTATAAGAGAAAATTTTAGAAAGGACTTAATTTTAAACGAGTTTTTGCTAATTGACCAGTTTTATCTATTCGGCACGATATATATACGTATATATATATATATATATATATATATATATATATATATATATATATATATATATATATATATATATATATATATATTTTTTTCAACAAGTCGGCCATCTCCACCGAGGCAGGGTGACTCAAAAAGAAAAAAAATCCCCAAAAAGAAAATACTTTCATCATTCAACACTTTCACCACACTCATATATAATCACTGTCTTTGCAGAGGCGCTCAGATACGACAGCTAAGAATAGTCCCTCCCAGCTGTCACTATCTCAGACTCCTACTTTAAAGTGCAGGCATTGTACTTCCCATTTCCTGGACTCAAGTCCAATTAAATCAATTAACTTGTTTCCCTGAATCCCTTCACAAAATATTACCCTGCTCACACTCCAACAGATCGTCAGGTCCCAAAAACCATTCGTCTCCATTCACTCCTATCTAACACGCTCACACATGCTTGCTGGAAGTCCAAGCCCCTCGCCCACAAAACCTCCTTTACCCCCTCCCTCCAACCTTTTCGAGGACGACCCCTACCCCTCCTTCCTTACCCTACAGATTTATACGCTCTCCAAGTCATTCTACCTTGATCCATTCTCTCTAAATGACCAAACCACCTCAACAACCCCTCTTCAGCCCTCTGACAAATACTTTTAGTAACTCCACACCTTCTCCTAATTTCCACATTCCTAATTTTCTGCATAATATTTACACCACACATTGCCCTTAGACAGGACATCTCCACTGCCTCCAGCCTCCTCCTCACTGCAGCATTTGCAACCCATGCTTCACACCCATATAAGAGTGTTGGTACCACTATACTTTCGTACATTCCTTCTTTGCCTCCATGGATAACGTTTTTTGTCTCCACAGA